>CAUYTI010146189.1:0-22738 GCA_963575145.1 Galago senegalensis | reverse complement strand
GCCTGTGGTCCCAGCTACTTGGGAGGCGGAGGCAAGAGACTCGCTTGAGCCCAGGAGTTGGAGGTTGCTGTGAGCTGTAATGCCACGGCACTCTACCCAGGGGGATAGCTTGAGGCTCTGTCTCAAAAAAAAAAAAAAATTCTTGGACTCTTTCTATAGCTTCCCAGCCATCATCTCTGCTTCACTCTTGCCCTCCTATAACCATGTAACAGCCAGATCGATAATTTAAAATGTAAGTCATCTCGGGAGGCTGAGGCAGGAGAATCGCCTAAGCCCAAGAGTTGGAGGTTGCTGTGAGCTGTGATGCCACAGCACTCAACAGAGGAGAACATAGTGAGACTCTGCCTCAAAAATAAAATAAAATGAAATGAAATAAAAATAAAAACGTAAGTCATCAGTGCACCTCTTCCCCCTGTAGAGCCCTGCCTTGCTCCTGCCATGAAACCTTCTCAGGCCTCCGAGACTCTGCATGATCTGGACCCACCTACTCTCTATCCTTGGTTCTTCTTTTTTGGCTTCCTGAATATGCCAAAAGTATTCCTGTCCTGGAGTCTTTGCACTTTCAATTCCTAATGCTTATTGCGGGATCTTCTGGTTTCTTCATCCAGCACATTCCTTCTTATTCTTAAACTCAAATGTCATCCTCCCAGTCATGCCTTCTCTCACCAACTCATCTAAACTGGCCCAGCCCCCATCACTCCACTCGACCTGAAAACTCCCCATCACATTATTCCACCTGCACCCAGCATTTGTCACAATCTGCAATTATCTTCTTTATTTATTCATGTGTTCATTACATGCCTCCCTGCACAGGGTGTAAGCTTCAGAGGGCAGAGATCTGATCTGTGCTCATCCCTGCCATACCCCCAGCACCTGGAACTGTGGCTGGCAGATAGGCAGCGCTTAATAAATATTTGCGAGACGAATGTATCCCTGACTTAAATCAAGAATTTGCAAGTCATGGCTCATGAACCATACCCAGCCCGCTGCCTGTGTGTGTAAATAGAGTTCTGTTGGAACACAGCTTATTCATTTACATTTTGTCTATGGCTGGGTTTGTGCTGTGATGGCAGAGTTGGGTACTTGTAACCCAGAAAATCGTATAGTCTGCAAAGCTGAGACTATTTACTATCTGATCCTTCTGTTCCTGGACCAGGGAGTCCGTCTGCCTGTCACCCAAGCCAATCAAGGGAGAAGCAGATGAGATATCAAGTTTTACTTTTATTTATAGAAAAGCCAGCAATTCCAGAGAACAGTAAGGACATCTCAAAGAGCTGTTCTGCCCTCTTGTTCTTTTTCTCGTTGTTGTTATTTTTATATACCTTTCCAACACAAGCATACATCAGTAGTGCTATTAATTAGCATGGTATACATTAAACAAATCTCCCCTTTATAGATTATAAAGTCAAGATATCTCTTGCTTTCAAGGTGACTGTATCATCAAAGTGTTTTTTAGTTAGACAAAATTTATAGCCAGTTAACGCTTCTTGGCCGGTACTGTGGAGTCCAGTTCCCCAACATATCTATGACAGTAGCCTTGGGTGTCAATAAACCATCCCCGGATATAGACACACACGCTCATCCAGACCTGTTAGGGCCTGACCAACAGTGCCCTGTATGAAACAGCCGTCCAGGTTAACAGTGACTGCCAACACATTACAGAAAAAGTTTGATGACACTTGGCTTAAAACATAAATAAACCTAACAATGGCTTAATCCACACAGACGTTTAGTATTCCACTTAAAAATAAACCAGCAACAGGAGGTCTTAGGGTAAGTTCGGCGGCTCAGTGGTGGACCAGGGACTCACAGTGCTGCTCCTCGGCTCTCCTCCGTGCGCCTGAGATATCTTCCCTCAGGGCTCCCAGATGGCTTCGGCGGCCATGAGTATGATATTATTATGTAGCAGAATTCCAAGGGAGACAGAGCTTAGGGAGCACAAAGAGTGGTTTTCTCCTTTCCCAGGGAGAAAAACCTTCTCCCCAAAGACACCAGATGGTCTTCTCCTTGTGTTTATTGGCCAGAACTGTTCCCATGCTCACTGCTAGGCCAGTTATCGGCATGGGGAAAGGGACGGCCAGGATTGGCTTAGACCAGTCATGGCCATGCCCTGAGGTGGGGCGCATTGCCTGCATTGAGCAGAGAAGGAGGAGGATGTCTGCCCACTCGTATGAATGAAGCACACCCCACTTTCACACTCCAGGTGGCTGTGCTTGAGGACTGAAGTCTGTCTACGCGTTCCCCTTGACAGAATTAGAAACAGATGGGCACATTATTACTCATTTCCCCTTTTCTAGCTTTCAGGTGAATCTCCTCATCCTCTCCACAATCTTCTTCCCACCAGCCCCTGCTCTTGACCATGTAACATAATTTCAAGCAAGCAGGTGTCAGCTCATTTTACAGCAATCCCACTTGAGTCAGATTTTCCTAAGAGAACAGCCTGAAATCAAGGCTTGGGGATACCAGTAGAGGTTGTAAAATGCTCTCAATTCTATTCCCTACCAGCTGAGTCCAGTGTTTTAAGCCCCATTATCCAAGGGACATTTTAGTTTAACACATTGTTCTCCATAATGTCTCTGCTAAAATAGATGATACTTTCCAAAGACCGTGCATGATATGTGAACTTAGTGTCTTACATCATCAAGTATGATGTCATACATCATCTTGGACAACTGAAACCTTGGCCCTGAAAGGAGCAGGGAGCAGTGTTCTAATGGAAATAGCACAGGACGATGACTCCAGACCGCTGGATTCCAGCTCCTGTTTGTCTATCACTCTGTTATTCACACCAGTGAAATTCACATTCTCTTTCTGGACCTCATCTTCTGCATCTGTTTCATGAAGGGGTTGAACTCAGCGACCTTGGACACCTCTTTCAACTGGTGAAGAGGGATGGGCCACACACTACAATTTCATGCCCACATCACTGCCTTCATCTGTCCCTTATTTCTCGAGCCACTCTTCAATACGTATTTATTGAATGCCTCCCATGTGCTAGGAACTCTGCTAGGTGCTGAGAATGGAGCAGTCCCTGTTCTCATGAAGCTCCCTGTAGCAGGGAAGACAGAAATAGAACAGAAGTATATACAACACAGAGTGACAACCAAGAGGCTGCAGGGGACAAGGGCATGTTACACGCTCTTTGTAGCTTAGGGCAGGGAGGGCAGATGACATCTAGTACAAGGGGCCTCAGGTGGCTTCCAAGACATGGTGATGTTGGAACCTGAAGGAAGAATCTGAATTGACTAAGAGTAGTAAGAGGATTAATAAAGGAAGGATGGGAATTTGTACAGTAGGGGCATGAGCATGTATTAAGAACTGTTAGTAACCTGTACCTCATTTATTCTATACCCAGGGTCCAGTGATTTTTGGACAGTCACTTACGATGTTACCCATTTAAAACAATGATGGGAAGAAGAGTCACAAGTTTAAGAGGGAGCCGAGTCAAGTTTATCCAATCAACCTTGTGATAGTAGCTAATACCTGCCTCATTATTGAAATAAACTTATATGATACATTTTTATACACACCATGGATCAGATCTGTTCATTTAAAAGACAGCTATCAAGTTGTCACTATATGCTGGGTATGTGGCCGCAGGGAGGGATAGGAAGCAGAAGAGGACCTTTGTGTCCAGGAGCTCACGGCTTAGGGTGGAGACAGTTGAGGACATTCACAGAGGACAGCGTGTCCCCAGGCACACAGGGGACGGCGTTCCAATCAGGCTGGAGCCAAGAAAGCTTTCAGAAGGCCATGAACCCTCTGCTGAAATGTTTTCTTATTTATTTACTTTACTGTAGTAAAATAAACATAACCCATAAAGTGTGCCATTTATACCATCTTTATGTGTATAATTCAGAGGCATTCAGTACATACAGAGTGCTGGGAAACTGTCACTACTCTCCGTCTCCAGACACCTGCCACCATCCCATAGAGACCCTGGCCCCTTCGGCAATAACACTCCATCTTTCCTCCCTCCAGCCCCTGGAGACCTTGATTCTATTTTCTGCCTCTATTAATTTGCCTTCTCTAGAAACCTTATATAAGTAAAATCAGACAATATTTGTCTTTTCCTGTCTGGCTTATTTCACCCGGTACCAGGTCGTCAAATTTTATCCATGTTGTAGGGGTCAGTATTTTCTTCCTTTTAAAGGCTGAATAATATTCACATATATACGTGTACAGTGGGTGCTAAAAATACATATTTTAAGGAAGGAAAAAGCTGTATTTGTATTGGAATACTCAACATGTACCAGTAACAAAAGATGAATACAAGCCACATTTGACTTCCGTAGTTAGAAGTGATGCTCAAAGCAGGCACCGTCAGTGTCCAGACACTTCTGATTATGGCCAACCGATGGAGCAACATTGACCAAAGATGCCACTTGTATCATCACACACTGTTTTAATTTCTTCCCAAAGTACCTCCAGTGTACCACAGTACGTTGCATCCTTTAAAATTCCCCCATAGGTAGGAGTAAGGGGTCAGGAGAATGTGGGGAAACTCAGCCCTACCTCCTCTTCATCCTAGCAAATTCTCACTGGAGTCTCAAGTCTCAGTGCAGGTAATAATCTTTCCATTTTGCTGTTTTTAGGATGTGCCCTGATTCCTGCCCCACTTGCACAATGTTTGGGAGACATCTGTGGTGACCGTGTAAACTTCCAGTACCACAGCAGAAGCAGCAGAACCTGTTGCCTGGGAGGCCTCCAGGATCCTGCGCATGTCACACACTGTACCATGCCTCAAACTTAGCATGAGTGCGGGCGATCGTAGGAAGGTTGGAGGCTCTACTGCACACTCATGCCTCCTTTGTTGTTGTACTTTCACACTGTACAGTACCACTTTCAGATACCACTTCTACTCCTTGAATGACAACTGTACTTCCACTATTTTTTTGACTTGTCCTACCTGTGACATGGTGACACCAGCATTTCAGTTTATTCAAACCATCTCTTGAGCAAACATACTACACATTGCTACCAAAATTCAATTCAACTTTGAAAAGTCATGTTTTGTTTAGCCATCTAGCGTGTGACAGACATTTGGTTTGTTTCCGACCGTTGGCTATTCTGAACATGGGTGTAGAAGTGTCTGCTTGAGTCCTTGTTCTCAGTTATTTTGGTTGTGTGACCAGGAGCGGAATTGCTGGGTCATGTGGTTTTAATATCTGAACTGGATTTTGAAGGCTAAGAATGACCAAGGAGAGGGAAGCAACATCTACTTGCCACAGATTAATGTGAAGGTAGGGTGCATTTTTGTGGGATGCCCCACCTGTGACATAATTTCTCACTCATCCTGCCCTCAAACAGCATGCGGTGTGTCCCAATGTAGCAACAACCCCCAGGGCGAGTCCCAAGTTCCTTGAAGGTGTTACTCTGGGTTTACTTGGGGAAAGAGGGTAGATGAGGTGCCCTGTATGACATATCTTCCTTTCCCATCTCCTCCCCAGTTCCACTCTGCCTGGAAGCATCGTAAGTCATTCCATTCCTGTTCTATCTCCCAAGTTGTTTTGAAGATCAGGAGCCAGTGTGGATTTGAAAGTGCTTTGTAACTTGTAAGGCTGTCATACAGACATCTGTGGCTCATGGTTGTTGTCCTCACTGTGATCTTTGATAGGACAATTGTGGGCCTCACCGCAGCCCCTGGCACAGGTGGTTCACTGTGGTGAGAGGCGGCCTACCTCATCACAGCCAGGTCTGCCAGGCTAGAGATGACACGTTCAGTTGCTACACCTCTACGTGACACCACAATTTCTCCTGTAATAATAGCAGAGAGAAGCAGAAATTGACTGGCCACATCCTGAGAGCTACAAAGGAAACCTGGTTGGCATTTTCTACTTAGAGGGTTAGCAGATTGTTCTGGGACAAGATGTCTAGAAACTCCAGTGCAGCAGCCTCCTACATGCTACGAGGAGTTAATCCCCAAGGTGTGGTTTATTTTATTTCAAACATCTAAACCACAGTGACTGAGGAACAACCGTGAGTTTGGCACATGGTTATGAGCTGTGGGAGCACAGAAGCCCAACATGGGTCTTAGCCTTCATCCCGGACCTTCTCTTCATTCTGAGATCCTGGAAGTCTTGGTGTACATCCCTAACACTTCTGTTCCAGTTATATGCTGCTGGTCTGGGCTCTGAGCGTGGCTGCTTTTCCTGGCTAAAAGGCTGCCCGTGGATGAGTAACTCCTTTGCCTTAGTTTAGGAAAGCTGTCTGCTAGTTACTGGCTGCCTGTGTGCTTTCTACCTGCAGTCAGTGAAAACATGGGAACTATCTGACACAGTGCAGGCACACCGTAAGGTTCTAAACTGTGTGACACGCACAACCGCTCCAGAGTCCCTGGATCACTCTGGCTTCAGATAATAAGCAGGGGTCTGCTGTCCCCTTAAGCACAGAATGGCAGAAGGTGCTCCCAGGGCCATGCTCCTCCACCCCAGTGGGCAAGGCTAATCCATCTTGTTGATTTTCAGCTGAGCCAGGGTGTGGCCCCTGACCTTTTCTCAGTGCAGTGCTGTAGGTGGCCACCATCAATCCATCTGATCTCCTTTCTGGGCCGTGCACTCAGCTGCCTGCTGCTGGGAGGAGCAGCTGTCACAGTCCACAGCTGCACCTGTCTCCTGAGAATCATTCTGTCCTAGCTCCTATGGGGACCACCTCAGCAGGAAATATCCCTGATGTGATGATTTGACTGATAAAGGGGCACAAAAGCCTGGGCCCTTTGTCTCAAAATGGGCCATTCTGTGGTGCTCTTTGTACATGTTGGCCTTCCTGGGATCCAGCTGGGAAGAGACCAGGGCTTTGCTGGGCTCCTCCTCTTGCACCCTTACAGGGTTTGTGCAAGTATACCCTTCTAACGAATCACACAAGAATCTCCGTCTCAGGATCTGTTCCCACCTGACCTAACCTTGCTCCTCTATCATACATGCCTCTGAGTCCACACTCAGGACAAATCAAGAACAAAGATAACTTGAGCAAATGTGCAAATCTTTCTCTGTCCTCACTCCAGCACAGTGAGGAGACACACATCCTACCACTGTCACTGGGCCCTGGACCTGTGTCACAAGCCATGGTGTTCACTGAGGACACACCAGCACTCAAGCCAAGGATGGTCCTGCCCTCACGGGGCTCCCACCCTCAGAGGGTGGCTGTAGTTGCAACTGGACTGCTAGTGGAGAATCTCTACTGAGACAAGAGAGAAGGGCAGGGAGGAGGGAAAGAGTAGAATGGCCTCTGAAGGATCTCTTGGGGGACAGAGGTCGAGTAACAGGATCAGGGACCTTCTGTGCCTTCTCACTCTGCTCTTCGACTCAGCCAGTTCTTGGCCCTTTCCCTGGACCTTCTGTCTCCCAAGAGATTCTTCAGAAGCTGTTCTATTCTTTCCATTCTACACTGCCCTGGTTTTCTCATGATCAAGTGCAGAAGTTTTATAAATGAGGCTCAGAGATGCCTAGAGATTCATGGAAGAGCTTCAGAGAGTTCAGAATCCCCGTTCCCCTTAACGGAGGCATACATTTATTTCCACTTGCAAAACAATCCATACATTTCACAAGATTCCCGAAGTCATCATGAACCACAGAAATCAAGAACCACTACTTTGATTTTGTGGCTAGTCTCTACAAAGGTCTCCAGAGGAGGATAGAGAGAGGTTTTTGATAATATCAGAACAAAATTCCAGGACCGGTGCAGTGAGCGTGTGTGCCCAGGCCCAGCTGTGGTGTCAGTGGAACATCTGGCTGATAAATGAATTTCCTTTTCCCAGTGATCGTGAATCACACAGCGACTGCGTTTTAGAGCAGGGTGCCCGCTCTCCGCTGGACCCTTGATTGTCTCTCTGGGTCTTCTCATTGAGAAAAGAAAAACCTGGTGCCAGGTTACTTCCAGGCCTGTCCATTTCTTTTCTGTGAGTCTGGGAAGAGCCTCAAAACCCGTCTATTTCAGGGTGTATTTAAAAGGTTGCTGGGTGCAGTGGCCAGGGGGGTGGGGCTCCGAAGTGAGCGAGGTTGAATGTCAGCTTTGCCACTCAGCCAGGTTGCTCTTGGGGCCTTTGTGGAGCACAGATAATAATGGCATTGCCTTAAAGGGTTACTTTGAGTAGCAAGGAGCCAGGCGTGGGAAGTGCCTAGACCAGAGTCGGGTGCACAGTACACACGCAGTTCCAAGCATTGTGGAATTTGCAAAGAGAAGAGAGAACCAAAGGGCAAGGAGCAATTTAGAAAAGGCCGATGCAGGGAGGCAGAACGGGGCTACGATTCTCGCCTCCCGTCTGTGCACCTCCCTGGCTGCTCACTGGCAGCAGTTCTTCAGTTTTCTATCCACCGTAGGGTGATTCTCAGTATCTGCGTGCCTCAAACCACCACGGCCTCAGAAGAACCTGATCTCCTGAGCCCGCTGATGACCCAACATGCAGGAAGCTTTGAAGACCCTGTAAGTGCCAGTAAGTGCCTGTTTATTAATTTTTACTCAAATTTGCACCCCAACCCCAGCCAAGTCCCAATGTCCCCTCTCTAGATTCTGTCCCACAGGAAAGTCCTGCTTTGCCTCGAATGCAAGATGCATTGCTGCCTCTCAGGTGGCTCTTCCTTCCTTCCTACCCTGTCTCATAGGTCTCTGGATTCCAATCTGCCGTTGCCATGTCTGGGTGTCCCAGGCTGGCATCCTGCCCTGCTCTGATGCAGGTCATCTCTACATGTCCCCAGACAGGCAGTGTTCACCTGCTATCCACTTCCACAGCCTTCTCTGGTTGGCTGTAATTGGCCCCCCCACCCCCCGCTACCCCAGGGCTCGTGTGGATTTGGGAGTGGCTGGTCAGGTGTAGGCATGACAGGAGAGAAACCCAGAGGTGGCCGGCATTGAGGACCACGAGTTAGAGCACAGTTTACAGCACTGTCACCGACAACACCCTCTTGCATGCAGCACTGTGCAATTCACAAAGCACCCTGATGCTCACGACTCCATTTGCTCCTCCAACAACCACGTGAGGTAGACTTAATTATCCCTGTTTAAGTAGTTAGTACATTCAGGCCTGGAGAAATCGAGTAACTTGCCTAAGGGCACATCACTGTTTCAAAAAAAGAAGTAAAACTGAAAACCAGGTCTGTCTGACCTGTAGTTCATTTTCTTCCAGCTACGCTACAGCTGGGACATTGATGGGTTATGAGGTCTGGAGAGAGTGGTAGGAGGTCAGACCGATGGAGAAGAAGAACAAGGTCTCGGGACATAAGAGGGCTGAGGCTGGGTGCCTAGACTGTCCCAAGGCAGGGCCCAGCTTCTTCTGCCTTCCTGCCCAGGCAGCCTCGCCCTGCGTGAGGTGTCTGGGGAGCCCTAGCCAGAGGTGCTCCCACCTGTGTCTCTACCTTTCTTATCCCAGCTCCCAAAGGAGAACGTCATGTCCTAGAGTTGACCCAGAGCCCTTAAAACTAATCAGATCTGAGTTCAACCTTTGTTTTACTGTCAAGAGATCATGGGCAACTCAGCATCCCTGTGTGTTTTTTTCATCTGTGAAAATGGAATAAACACATCTGCCTTGCGGGGTGGTTGTGACAATTAAATTAAATAACGAATGCATTGTTATCAGTCATACTTGGAGAGTAATGGTCCATGAAGATGATTAGCTTCCTGGCCAGGGAAACACGATGGGCCTCCCCATGGTGGGGACTGGGGAGCCCAGGCCCTGGCCTGAGCTGCGTCCGGCTCCCCTAGGCTCCATTTATTTCTGGATTCCTGTTCTGTTGCAAGCTAAACAGTTCCTCCCCCTCGCTGGTGTTTATGCCTTTCCTCTGGCTACAGACTCTATAATGCTCCCGCTTAGCAGTTGCTTAGCCAAGCTGGGCCAATTAAGCTGCATTCCTCTAATTGTTTTGGTGGCTTTTCTCTGAACTCCCTCCAACTTGTCTACAAATCGGTTCTAAATTTAGACCCACCGCCAAATCTTGGAGCTCTGCGCTTCTCCCTGCTCTAGCCAACCGTGAGGCTCTCCTGCCTTCAGTGGTTGGGTTTGGGGGGAGCGTTTCTCCTCCTCCCCTCTTTCTCTTCTCTCTTCTTCCCCTAATCATCCAGGCAGCGGCATGAAATGACTTTGCAACGTGATTTATTTTGTTTGCAGAGCGCAGGTCTGTAGTCAGTTAGAAAACAATCTTTTTGTTATTTAAACTTCCAGAAAAAGTGATGGCAGAGAATTAAAGGCAGGATTAATTTAAATGCACAAGTTCTTTTCAGGTTCTGGAACTGCACAGTGGAAACAAAGCGACTTTGAAATAGCAAGGGAGGGAAGTAAGGGGGCCTTGGAGTGAGTAGAGTGATGTCTTCTGTGTATCTGTTATACCCTAGCTCTCTGCTCTGTCTCCACCTTCCTGGCCCCCGGCACCGCCCTATCTCACCCAAATGCCCTAATTGTCTTCATGAGGTAATTAGGTACCTCCCCCAAAGCCCTTGTCTCCCCTTTCGTTCCCCCTTCTTTCTGTCTCTGCCTTCCCTTTCCTCCTCCCTCCTTTTCCCTCCTCTGCCCCTCCCTCCCTCCTCCATATCAATATCAAATCCATTGTCGCCAGTCATCTTTTATGCCCTTAAAAGCCCTTCCTTAGCCATAGTATCATTTGAATTATACATCAGTCCCGTGCAGGGCTGGGGCAGGTACCCACGAATCCATTTGACGAATGAGGAAAGAAAGCTCCAGAGAGGTTCAGAGACTTGCACAGACTCACACAGCTCATAGATGAGCTCTGAAAAAGATCCAGGGCTTCTGGCCTCCTTCTTGCTCACAGTTGGTGCTCTCCAAACATTTATGGGCTGAGAGAATTCTGAACTCGCTGCTGGCTAAAGGATGAGATCAACACAGCCAAAGGATTCACCACAGGGCTGGTGGGAAGCCAGACTTTTCTGTTGTCTCAGAGCTTCATTCCCATCAACCCAGAGCACACCTGTTGACTGTCTCCAGGAAACCACTGTGGACGAATCCCTGTTGCCAACAGAATCCCCAAGGACATCTCATGCGTCTTTGAGGATGCCCACAGGGTGCTGCGGGGAAGGAGACATAATGTCTGTCTGGAAGAAATGCAGGTGGCCTGGAGTTTTATTCACCTGCTATAAACCCCAAGTCTCTTTCTCCTAGGGCTCCAAAGGTGTGTTAGCTCATAAATTGAAATCAGACGGCAAGGGTATAAATCCAACCCTGTTCCCCACAGTCGGCGTGCTCTGTAAAGTGTGTCTTTCATGTCTCTATACATGATTTAACGTTTTTATGTAGAAGAATCATGTGAGAGCATGAGTGTAAATAGGTTTTACAGAATAGCGAGTTCTGTACAAACACAAATACTTTCTTTGTTGCTGTTATTACAATAACCTTAGGGGCAAAGGTGGTCTTACCCCTTGGAGGACCAAGTTGGTCTTCCACTTGAATCCAGGTTGGAAGAGGTTTTAGAGCCATGACATTGCCCATCCTGTCAGGTTGTGAGATCCAGACAGGAACAGTAAACAGTAATCCCACAGGGCCATGCAGCAGGTGACCTTGGCCTCCTGGCTCGTCCCCTTATGTTCTGTTCTCTTGTTCTAGAAACTGTTCGTCTGTTTTCCTTTCTTTGATTTCTCCCTCTTTCCTTTTCTTTCTCCAAATCCATTATGTGCCAAATGCCTTCCAAATACTCCTTACCCACAGCTTTTTCTTTATCCAGATATATCGATTCTATGTCCCATTACCTCAAGAGCCTAGGAGGTTACTTAAAAAAAGATGATTAACGAATCCATGCTGGAGGGTTAAAGAAGGAAACCGCCGTGACCAACTGTGCTACTCCACCTGGGGGCCACTTTCATTTCAACAGACGCCTTCATATACCTTGAAGAAAGAGAAGCGACTATTAATGGAATTCCAAATTCTGTGGCAGGCCGCTTGAAATTTTACCCAGATTGCACGTTGCTCTGACTTGTTCGCCAGGTGGCGGGAGCACATGGCTCACTGAGTCGTCCTCACACTTTTCACCTTGTAAGTAAATACCTAACCCCCCCGCCCCACTCACGATGGACACATCACTGTAACCTTCTGGGTTTGTGACCCTGACTGATAGCACTGCCATTGCCACTGGCTAGTTCATGCAGACTTCCATTGGGATTGCTGGTCTCTGACATAGAGAGTTTGCAAATTATTCTCTGTCCTTGGGGTCTTCCCTCTGTATGTCCAGCAGTCAGGCTGAGTTAGGGCCTGAAGGAAGTCCCTAATGAGTGCAACTGCAAAAGAAGGGCGGTGTTTCCTTAGGGCGTGTTTTGGGGACAAGGACAGTATGTACAGCCGTGAGGGCTGGTATCAAAAGGAAATTTAAAACTCCTTGAAGGAGAAGCAGCAGATGGACAGACAGTTCTCACTTGGTATCAATCATCTGTTCCCTTTTTTCCTTCCCAAATGGCTCATGGGCTTTGCCTCTCGTATCCTTCTCTCTTGCTTGGAGCCTGTGTTACTGATCCCGAAATGTCAGTGCTAGATGAACACCAGCGCTGGCTGTGACAGACCTTGGGGCCTCCACCAAGAGGAGGAATGAAATGTCAGATCTGGAGAACGTAATGACAGCGATTTTGGAAATTATCTAGTTCAACTCCCCTCAAGAGCTCTGCCAGGAAGGCTAAGACTGACTATAGGGAATGCAAGAATGTGTTTTGCTGGGAAGCCATGGTCCCCTTTGGACTGTGTGAGTGTGTGTGCAAAGCTGTTGGGTGCGCACGTATGCCCCTCTGCCCCACTGCATGTGTGTCCTTGCCCCACATATCTCAGTTTTGCAGAGAGTGACCTGAAGGGCAGAATGTGGGTGCCATTTTCAAAATCCCACACCGTTCTCCCAGCTCTGTTCTCCCCAACACCTCCAGAAGCCCCGTTTTCCTCCACGTGCTGTGCTTGTCTCAGCCCTCCCAGCACAAACAAAGTGACTGCTGTCATCATTGTGAGTGGTTGTCATGACAACAGGAGCACCACACATCCACACAGACCCCAGTCAGTGTGCACCTGGGGTTAAGCAAGGTAGCAGCAGTACAGTGGGAGAGGCGGTAGGGGGCACTGGGTTGCTTGTCTGGGTCTTCCTGTGAAGGAGCCATCTGAGAAGGGACAGCCTGACTGTGACTCCAGGACAGGGGCACTTGCTTACTCAGTGTTTGGAAGGAGCGTGATCTCAACACAAAGGCTCTGTTTAGTGCGGGGGAGCCAAGACAGGGGTCAGCTAGCCGTGGGGAAGGGAGCTCTCTGGAACATGGCCAGGCAGGGTCCCATTCTCTGCATGGGACTTGGCTGACCTGTTCCAGCACTCAGAAGAGCAGACAGAGGAAGAAATGGAGAGAGAGAAAAAGTGCATAGAAGAGTGAGGAGATGTTTAAACCCAGATGTGAGTCCTGGTTAACTGAAGGGCTTGAGTTCAATGAAGAGAAATTAGAACTGCATTCTAGAGCTTTCCCCAGGGACAAAGGACTGACACGTCTTTATGGGCTGTGTATTAAAGATGAATTCCTGCATTCCAGTGATTTGACCCAATAGAAGTTTATTTGTCACTGTACAAGAAGTCCAGTTGGCATTACTCAAGATAGAAGGGATGGGGGAGAGGCTCAAGGGGCCCAGGCTGATACAGAGGCTGCCAGAATCAGTGGCTTCCAAGCTTGCCCTGGACCTTGACATCCAGCAGACAGACTTGGAGAAAGAGTAGAGGGTCACATGGGAGGTTTCTCTGTTCAAATCTGGACGTGGGCTACCTTACTCTGACCATGTCCCATTGGCCAGAACTGTCACTTGGCCCTACCTAATTACAAGGGGGCTGGAAGATGTAGTCCAGCTGGGTGGCCATGAAGAGAAGGAAACCAATTAGATGAAGGGCCTCCGCTACAGACTGGAACAGAGCCAGGCCCTGCAGGCAGGATGCAGCACCTGAAGCGGGCCGGGCCACAGCTGGATAAAAAGAGGTCCCTGTGGGGGCAAATGTCACCCAGTGATAAAACCAAGAATAGAATCCAGATTGGTTTGACTCCAAAACCTTTGGTCATGAAGTTCCATCCTAGAGAGGCTTCTTGGTTCTGTGGGGAGGAGAAAGGCAAGAAGGTAGGGAGGAGTGGATCTGGGCCAGGGAGTGACAGGTGTGTTTCAGCCTAGACGACGGGACCCTCCTTTAGCAACTTGGGTGCCCTGCTAGCTTTGTGCTGTATCTGGTCCTCAGGAGGTTTTCTGTTGGAGACTATCTTAATGTTCACTTTCAACCTAGACAAGAACTCAGGTTAATGAACAAAATAGTGACCTGAGGAACAGGTGGGAACACAGATAATGTCACAAGAGAGTCGGGGAACCCTGGGGCCAAACAGACAGGGCACCCTACTTGAGAGGCAGAGCAAATTGGGGTGCTCAGAGAACCAGGTGGGGGAGTATTTCCAGCCCTGGAGTGGCTGGGAGGAGAGCAGGCTGGGCGAACCAGGAAGATGGGGACAGGGCCAGCTGCTGAGGCCACAGCAGAAGATCTGGGACCTTTAGCAAAAGACCAGGCTCCATCTGGACCATGGCAGCAAGGCTTTTCAGTGCTATGGCTCCAGTGCAAACAGGCTCCCCCCCAAATCCTGCTCATTCCGTGCATGGGATAATGAAACTTGGGGGTGGGGAAGGGAATCATAATGTTTACTAGGTCATAAAACTAATTGGAGGCAGAGCCTGGCCTGGCCTATAACCCTCCTGTCATGTCTCCTGGTCAGTATTCATTTTACTCCCATTATTACCCTATACACACACACACACACACACACACACACACACACACACACACACTCTCACACGTTCCTACACCCTGAGGAATCTAGGTGGGCTCAGAAGCTATAGCAGAAACCCTGACACTCTGACAGTTGGAGGCTGATTTAGCCGTGTGTTCTCATAATTGATCCTGCAGCTAGCACAGGTCTAATCCATATTTATCATTTCACTTTGGGCAACCGGTACTTTCTGTGTCTGCTAGCACAGCCAGAGCCCAGGCTGCAGACTGCACGTGCAGAAGCTGGTCTCTGCGACAGGGTGGGGCCCAGGAGAGACGACCTGTCTCATCCCTCAGAATGACAGCCTTTTCCTTGAGTGGCCCCTGCACAGAGTCCACTTAGAAACTCTTGATAATATGCAAAAAGAGGGTGGGGGAGAAGGTCCCTGGTCTGAATTATGCATTACAGAGAATTTTTAAAGCAGCAGTTTTTATTGTTTTTAAGGCATTTGGGCACCAAACGGACAGATAGGTAGCACAACGAGCTGGGTTAGAGGACCGCTTTGGGGACCACTTTGATGAATAGAAGAGGAAGTCCTAGGCAATTCTCAGGCTCCCTGCTGCTAACCTGGTAGTCCATGTTCTGGAAACCGATTTGCTTTTTGCTTTTTTTAAACTAAGTGTAATAATTCAGGGATGGGGAACAATGTACAATATTGCTCTGCGGGGAGAACTTTTGATTTACATCAAAAGTAAATGCTTAACAGTAAAGCAGTGACACAGACCAGGCAATCAGTAGCACTGACCAACGAGATTCTGGTGCCCTCCCCCCAACCTAGGGCACAGTATATCCCAGCTCAGGCCCCACACGGCTTCCCCCCACTGCCCTGTCTTGGACACAATGTCTCTTCCCAGATGTGCCTCTCCTCTCCCCTCTGTAGCTCTGCAGGCCCCTGAACGCACCAGCCTGGCCCCTCCGCTCTCCCCGGGGGTGAAGGGCAGTCGTGCAGCCACAGATGGGATTCCTGCAGCCCAGCCTCGAGGCTGCCATTGATTTCCCTCTCCCCAACTCTGCTTTAATCCATATTTTTATTACACTTTTTGTGCAGGAAGGAACATTTAGGGAAGACCATGACGGGCTGTCAGGCGCCGTTATTAGTCTTCTCGGCCTCCACCAATGAGCTGATCTAGGGCAGGAGTGTGTGATAGCAGGCGCGGGCCCAGGGGCCAGATTGGAAACAGGAGCTGATTTGGCCAACAGAAAGGAGAATAAAGGACGGTTCTCAAGATGCCAGGAGGACAATGGGAACGGCAGTTTCCAATTTATTTTACTTCTATTGAACAGTTTTTAGGACCCAGCTCTCACATCTGGCGAGCTGGCACCATCCTTCTCTTAAAATTATAGAGGCTTAGAGCTGCGGGTTCAGAGAGCATCTGAATTGCTCTGTGGCCTTTATCTGGACCCTTCTGGACGTGAACTCAAGGCTGGGTGCTGTGGTACAGAGACAGGCAGGCCCCACAACAGATCATGTGAGAGCCCACTCTGCCACTGGAGTTCAAGGCTGCGTCCCTAAAGATGGCCCCCACCGACCCCCTGGAACTGCTTCTATTTTCCTGCTTTTTTACAGTGTGAATGTGGTCACCGCTGCTTCTCACACTTGACGGCGAGGCCTTCGAGTTCAGGGCAGTGTCTTGGTCCCCCCATCTGTCCTCAGTATAGAGCACAGTGCCTGGCACACGCTGGGCACTTAGAACATATTGACTGGTTCATGAATGAAGGAGATGAACAAATGAGCAAATGGCCAAGTTTATCACCTAAAACTGATGGATCCTGGAGCCCACATTGAGAGAGGGGAGGATTTGTTCTCAGGAGAGACAAGATGCCACTAACGGGGGCCAAACACTCCAACACAGGGGCTGGAGGGTCTGAGGACCCCCGTGCCTAGGTCACACATGCACCCAAGTCCACCCTGTGATCGTGGTGATCCCTGGGCTCCTGAGCGTCTCTGCCCTGGGTGGGTGGCCCAGTGCAGCGAGTGTGAGAGGTTTGGGGAGCAGGAGCCAAGTGCCCACCGAGTCCCTAGCATCAGTTGGCTCAATAGCTAAGCATCTTTCAGGAAATCGAGAGGCTCCTGACCAAGAGGAGCGTTCATTAAGATCACAGAAGTGAGGGCAGGAAACAGCCTGAGAATGTTCTAGCATTGGACACAAAGACCTCCAGTCACTGAGAGAGAACTCACAATATAGTTTGGGGCTGGCCCCCAACACACCAGGGCCAAGGAATAAGTGGAAAACAAGACCCGGGGTACCCTGGGGAGTTTGTGTTTATAATGCCCTCTGGGGCTCCCTGCCCAAGCACAACCCCCTGGAGGGGGGGGGGTGCGGGAGAAAATGAAGCAGGAAACAAGATCCACCCTGGGAGTGTGGGGGAGGGGCGAAATGCACTTAAGGGACCACCTACTAGGCCCTGCTCTGGGCTCCCTCACTGCACACCCCCGGCCACCCACCCCTCCCACACTCCCTGTGCTGATTTCAAGACCAGGGGCTCTTCTTCTTACCCCCTCTGCAGCTGAAGCCAGGGCTCCCTAGAGGACTCAGAGACCATCTTAGGGAAGTCACTGGCTTTTTCCCTTGGGAAATGGGATGTGGTTTTATATTTTTCTTTCTCATTTTCTGTCTGGGGATGACAACAGTGAGAACGATGTCTGCCTCTCTCAGATGGGGGACATAAGGGAGACGTCTGTCTGTCACTGTTCCCTCCCTGTGACTCTCCGTCATCTCAGGTCATGGGTAACTCATTCGTAGGGAGGGCAGTCCTGGTTCCACAGAGGAGCTTCGGACCACTCCCTACAGAAACTTGAACAAAACCATGGTCAGGAATGAGTGAGCCTGTGACCCACCCAGACACCACATTTTTAGGACATCTGCAAGCAGAAGTATCCCTAGGGGTGTGTGGGTGGGTGGTGGGGAGAAACTCAACTGCAAAGCCCTACAAGAAATTGCTAGGGGAACTGAATTGGTTTAACTTGGACACGGGAGTCTCTGCAAGTCCCCGACTGTGCCTCTGACCTGAAGGACTCCACCTGTTACCTATCAGGGCAAGAGGGATGGACTTGGTTTGGGCAGTCCAGTGGGCAGAAGCAGAACCTACAGGTGGTAGTTATAGGAAACAGAACTGGGTCATGAGAAGGAAGCTGCTAGAACTCTCAAAAGATGGGACTAGTTGGCTCAGTGTGGTGGCAGCTTGTGGCCCTCTAAACGGTACACCTCCATGAGTACAGCATTACAGGGACTTTCCAGGCTTTATTTCTTTTAATTCTCCACCATCTCCATGAGAAGGGCCAGGCTGACACTACTGTCCTCCTTTAGAGGGCATGAGGTTCAGAGCTCAGATCTTCCTAGCATGGGCTAGGCCTGGCTATGAGGCTGTGTCTCCTTCTTTCCACGCTGCTGCTCCCTCCCCGTGCCCTAAGTCCTCGGCTTCAAATAGAAGTCTCCAGGCAGCTGCTGGAAGAGACTCATGTCCTTCTGACGTCTTCCAACTGTAGGTCACAGGATTCCACAAATCTACATCTGTGGATTTTCACTGGATAAACTCGGTCCAGCCACTTGATTTCCCTGAGCCTGCTTGGGGCTGGAATTGCCTTCCTCCTCCTGGTGCTGGGAGTCCCTGAGACCCAGTACCAGGTTGGTAGTGTGCCAGGAACTCGAGGCCCTGTTTACTTTCTCAGAACTCACCTGGGAACCCACACTGATCTCCTTTGCTCTGTGGCCCCAGACCGTGAGGAGGAGGGGAGAACGTCTGTGTTCCCCTTGACTCTCGGAGTTAAATGGGCATGTGCCAGGGCACAGAGACTCCCCATGTTATGAACTTCCTTCCTCCGCTGTGGATCTCCCTGTACCACCCCCGCCCCTGGGTTCAGCCTGGTTTTATTTCTTCCAGAGTCTTTCTAGGGTATACCTGGATCCTGGCTCTGTAACCCACAGACTAAGGCTATGATGTCAGTATCCTCTAGTTCCACCTGACAATTCTGCAAAAGCCACAGGTTTTGTCTCAAGTTTGTGCTGTCCAAATGGGGAGGGACGTGGACCTTCACAAATACCTTCCAGCCACAGAAACACCCAAACTCTGCCTACTTCTGTCTCCGCTGACGCAGTTATGGTCTAACCACCATTATTTTCCACCGGGACCAACACTGCAGATTTTTAAAACCACCTGCATTTAATTCCCCCCAATCCAGTTTTCTTCGTGCCACCAAATGTATCTTTGTACAAAGTAAAATCGCATCATGTCGATCCTCTGCTCAAGGACGGCTTCCCCGTGAGCTTGGATAGTCCAGGTTCCTGCTGCTCAAATCTCCTTGTGGCCTTGGTCTCTACCCTTGTTCTCTGAGCCACAGTCCCTTGGGCCTCCCTGCAGTTCCCTGAGCACCCCAAGGATGTTCCTTCTACATACAGGTTCTTCTGCCTGGGATTCCTTTCATCTTGATCCTGCTTATTTGTTCCTTGGCTACTCATCCCTCAAGCACTAGGTCCAACGCTGCCCCTGCCCGGTAGAAAGAAGCCTTCCTGCCGCCCTTGCCTAAACTGGATCCCATCACATCACTCTTGCTTTGCAGTGATTTGTCGAAGCTCAGAATTACAGGTTCATTGTGTGTTTGTCACCGGCTGTCCCTTCAGGACTGTGAGCTCTATGAAGCAGGGACTGCAGTCTCTTCAGCCCTGCACCCCTAGAGAAGTTTGCCCCGCGTCTGTGGGGTGCATGGAGAAGGAAGAAGAGGGCGAGAGAAAAGGGAGGGGAAGTGACGGTGAAATGTCGGAGGGAGAGAAGAGAAAAGCAAGGATGAGAAGAGAGGAAGGAGAGAGAGGCTGAGGTGAAAAGAAGAGGCAGGGGAATAGACCAGAGCAGAGCCCCCTAGCTGCCCGCTCCCCTTCCCAGGGAGCACCCTGGGTGCTGGCTCCCTGTGGGCTGATGACCTCGCCCAACACACGCTGCTCATGCTGCCGCTGTATCTTTCCCCTGGGACCCTGGACAGCACACACATGTCTGGATGCAGGCCCGGGCTCAGAAAAGCAGCAGGTGCCTTTCCCCCTGGGCTCCTTTCCCTGGCCGCCTAAAGTTCTTCTCTTCTTTATGAATTTTTTCTTTTTTCCGGATATAATAATACAACATGGGGTATAGAATCATTGGTAGGTCTATTGTACTAACTGTGCCTGGGAAATCAGCAATTTTCACTAGGCTTTCAGGAATCTGGTTTGCCATCAGAAAGATTTCTGGGAATTGCTGTGGTACCTGAGCAGGGACCCACCAATTGCTCAATGCCCAGACTTGAGCTCATCAGGGAGGTGAGAGAAAATGCCTGGGCCCTGCGCCCCCTGCCGGGAGCCTCTGCTGCCCTGAGCAGCCCGCCAGCCCCTGCCTGCCCTCTGTCCCTTTCCCTCTCTCCTCCCCAAGTCAGACCAGCCTCTCTAGGCCTTAGAGCCCCTCCTGGTGTGTGGATGATGAACATCTGGCTATGAAAAGTGTTGGCTTGGGCTCTGGAGACATGGACTCTGCGACCTCAAACACAATCCCCTCTGTCTCCGGGCTCTAGATTGTCCATTTCTAAGATGACCTCCCACAGCCCCAGGCCTCAGATGTGTTCGTTCCTAACTTCCTCTGAAATTAGCTGTGATGGGGCTCCAGCTTCATCCTTTCTTGCTGATGGCAAAACCCACAAAATCTCAGTGGCTTCCAACAGCCATTATTTTCATGCTCACTGGTCTGTAGGTTGAGGGGAGGCTTGGCTGATCTGGGCTTTGTGAGGCTGTGTCAAGTTGGAGTCCAGGCCAAGTCAGAGTCAACTTTGCTCTGTGTGTCCTTATTCTGGAGCCCAGTCTGATGGGGCAGTGGCCACGTGGCATCTCTTTGGGACAGACCACAGAGATGGAAGATGTCAGTGCCACCTCTGATCCATGGTGTCCATTAACACCCTGCCCTGAGACAGTCACATGGCCAAGGCCAATTAGCAGGTGAAGAAATCTTCTGTGGCCACGCCAGTGGGAAGTAGTGTGAAGTCCCAAAGGGGGCATTAGCCTGCGTTCTCCGGAAAAACAGAACACACACACACACACGCACACACATGCACACACAGTAGCCCTCATTTTATTCAATGCCATTTCACTAACACATTGACGTAGGGGAAAAAAATGGATTTCTTCCCCAGTACGTGTGGAGTCTACACTTTCTTCTTATATCTGTGTGTGCTTTCTCCAGGGACTCCAGTTTCCTCCCACGTCCCAAAGATGTGTACCTTAGGAGAACTGGCATGTCTGAATTGTCCCAGTCTGAGTGTGTGTGTGGAGGGGTTGAGTGTGCCCATGCTGGAACAGCGTCCTCTCCACGGTCAATTCCCACCTTTCACCCTGAGCTGTCAGTAGAGGCTCTGGCCACCTGCAACTTTGAACTGGGATAAGTGGGTAAATCATTATCTTACTTTTTAAACTTAATCTCTCTTATATGTGTATATAGCTCACCTTTATCTCAATGTTTGATATTAGAAGTGTCGGGGGGGTTGTTCAGAAGTTTGGTGATGTGCTTGAGATGAGGAATGTGTCATAGGAACTTAACTCTTATTTATATGAATTGGCTTATGGTCACACTCACTGGTTTTGTTATATGCCATTTTGCTTGAAGTTGAAGTTTCCAAGAACCTGTTGATGGCATGAAGTGAGCCCTTACTGTACGTTTATATGTGTACATGCGCACGCGCGCACACACACACACACATATTTCTGGTAAGGAACGAGCTTATGCAATTATGGAGGCTGAAAACGCTAAGTTGTGCAGTCAGGAAGCTGAGGACCCGGAACAGGCAAAGTCCAAAGGCCTGAGAATGAGGGGAGCTGATGGGGCAAGTTCAAGTCTCAGCCTGAATGTGAAGGCAGGAGAAGACAGACATCCCAGCCTGTAGACAGTCAGGCAGAGCGTGAGAATTCTTTCTTCCTCAGTTTATGTTCTATTCAGGCCTTCAGCAGATTGAATGAGGCTCAGCCACCTTAGGGAGGGCAGTCTGCTCTGCCCAGTCTGCTAATCCATCTGACCCAGCATCCACCCTCACAAACACCCTCAGAATAATGTTTGACCAATAATATTTAACTGGGTCCCTCCATGGCCCAGTTGGGTTGACACATAAACTTGACCATCCCAGAAGGCTCGTATGTGTAGTTCTATTACAAGTAGGAACTGAGTAACTCAGAACAATGAATCAATCTTCTTCATGGCCTTGGAAAGCTGAGGGAACAATGAGAGAACATTCTGAGGACTCAGGTCATGCACCGTGGAAGGTAACTCAGAGCAAGGACTCCTTTCATGCCCTGTACTCTTCCCACACAGACAGGTGCCTGCTCTGGGCTTCCTGTTTGGAGCAGAGTGCATCAGTGCTCAGTGGTCACCAATATCCCTGTGTTCCTCTATAGTTCCAAGCCCCCCCTGCAGTTAGCTTGGTCATCTACTACTCTTAGAATGTGCACAGAAGTGATATGTGCTGCTTGCAGGCTGATGTGGCTAATCATTTTCATCATACCTTCCCTTGTACCCACTGAGATGATACCAGGACAACTTTGAAGCCACCAAGGGACAGACCCACAGCTGCTGTAGCCTCAATCCCTGAGTCACCCTATGGAAGAGAGGAGCACACCCCATCAGATTGTGTCATGAGCAAGAAGTCAACTTCAGTATTCTTGAGTTACTGAGATTCAGGATTTGTTTGGTGTTACAGCACAATGACCAGCATGTCCTGATGAATACACTGCTGCTGCTCTGGCTTCCTGGGTAAGTCCGTCATCTGTTCTGTTCCTTATTTGGGCTCCTTCATTGGCTCACAGGCCAAGAGAGTTAATGGGACCAACTGGGCAGACAACACAGGTAGCGCCCAGGAGGAGCTACTGCAGACAGATCTGTGTTTGGCTCTGAGGAGGGAGAGAGGTCATCAGAGAGCCATGGGGGAGCAGTCTCCATTATTTTTAAAAATAAAAATTGCATTGGATACTTTTCCTTCCATTCTTGAGAT
>CAUYTI010146185.1:0-39057 GCA_963575145.1 Galago senegalensis | reverse complement strand
ACATCCACGCCATAATCTCTGGTTTTGGGATTTTGTGATATGGGCTACTCTAACTGGAGTTAGATGATATCTCAGAGTAGTTTTGATTTGCATTTCTCTGATGCTTAAGGATGGTGAGCATTTTTTCATGTATCTGTAGGCCTTACGCCGGTCTTCTTTGGAGAAATTTCTATTCAAGTCCCTTGCCCATCCTGAGATGGGGTCACTCATTTTCTTCTTGCTAATACGTTTAAGGTCTCTATGGATTCTGGTTATTAAACCTTTGTCGGAGACATAACCTGCAAAAATCTTTTCCCATTCTGATGGCTGTCTGCTTGCCTTACCTACTGTGTTCTTGGCGGTGCAGAAGCTCTTTAGTTTGATCAGGTCCCAATAGTGTATTTTTGATGTTGCTTCAATTGCCCGAGGTGTCCTCTTCATAAAATGTTATCCCCAGGCCGATTTCTTCAAGTGTTTTCCCTACACATTCTTCTAGTATTCTTATGGTTTCATGTCTTAAGTTTAAGTCTTTAATCCAGTGAGAGTCTAACTTAGTTAATGGTGAAAGGTGTGGGTCCAGTGGCTCTGGCTATTCTTGATCTTTGGTGGATTTGCATAAATTTTGGGATTATTTTTCTATCTCTCTGAAGAAAATGTTGTTGGTATTTTGATGGGTTTTGCACTGAGTCTGTAGCTTGCTTTGGGTAGTGTGGATGTTTTAACTGTATTGATTCCTACAATCCAGGAACATGGAACATTTTTTCATTTTTTTGTATCCTCTTCAACTTCTCCAACGAGCGTTTTATGGTTTTCAATGTAGAGATTTTTCACTTCTTTACTTAAGTTTATTCCTAAGTATTTTATTTTATTTGTAAATGGGATTACAGACTGTTCACTGCTGGCATATAGAAATGCTACTGAGTTCTGTATTTTGCAACTTTATAGGATTTTTTTTATCAGTTCTAATAGTTTTTCTTATGGAGTCTACATTTCTCTAGATGTAAGATCATATTGTCTGCAAACGAGGACAATTTGACTTCTTCCTTTCTAATTTGGATGCTCCTCATTTCTTTCTCTTGTCTGATTACGCTGTCTAGAACTTCCAGTTCTAGGTTGAGGAACAGTGATGAATGTGGGCATCCTTGTCTCGTTCCAGATCTCAGAGGAAAGGCTGTCAGGTTGTCCTCAGTCATTAAGACATCAGCTGTGGGTCTGTCATATATGGCTTTTATTTTGTTGAGGTAAGTTTCTTTTATGCCTATTTTTTTGAGTTTTTTTTTATAATGAGGGGAGGTATAATTTTATAAAATGGCCTTTCAAAATCAGTTGAAATGATCATATGGTTTTTGTCCTTCATTCTGTTATATGATGCATCATGTTGATCAACTTTTCACCCCCAGGTTGAATCCCACCTGACCATGATAAATCATCTTTTTAATGTGTTGTTGAATTTGGTTTGCTAGGATTTTTGTTGAGGGTTTGGGGGTCTGTGCTCATCATCAGAGACGTCGGCTTACAGTTTCCTTTTATGTGTATCTTTGGTTTAGGTACGGGGGGATGCAAGCCTCATAGAATGAGTTTGGGCATCTCCCCTCCTTCACAGTGTTTTGGGATAATTTAAGGTGCCTGGGGTTATTTCTTCTTCAGATACTTGGTGGGATTCATCAGTGAAGCCATCAGTCCTGGGTTTTCTTTGATGGAAGACTTGTCATTACTGTGTGTGTGACCATTTATCCCTGGTTCACTCAGGTTTTGGATATCTTCCTGGTTCAATCTCTGTAAGTGTCCGGAAATGTATTTTTTCTGAGTTTTCTAGTTATTGGAATATAGTTGTTCAGAGTAGTCTAATGATCTTTTGTATTTCTGCAAAGTCTCCCTTCTCATCTCTGATTTTATTTATTTGGGTCTCTCTCTCTCTCTTTTCTTAGACTGGTTAAATGTTTGTTAATTTTGTTTATCCTTTCAAAAACCCAACTTTTTATTTAGTTGATCTTTTGTACTTTTTGATGCATTTTTCTTTATTTCTGCTCAGATCTTTATTATTTCTTTTCTTCTACTAAGTTTCAGTTTGGTTTGCTCTTCTTCTGTTTTTCTAGTTCTTTGACATGAATATTTAGGGTTTTTTATTTGAAGCTTTTTTATTTTTTGATGTAGGCACTTACTTATTGCTATAAATTTTCCTCTTACTATTCCATAGTTTTTGCTGTATCTTACAGATTTTGATGTATTGTGCTTTAATTTTTATTTCCTAGATAAAATTTTCAATTTTTCTTCTTAATTTCTCCATTGACCCAAGAGCATACCATTTAGTTTCCATGTGTTTGTATAGTTTCCAATGTTTCTCTTATAATTGATTTCTAGTTTTATTTCATTGTGGTTGGAGAAAATACTTGATACGATTATAATTTATTTTTAATTTTTAAGTAACCTTTGTGGCCTAATGTGAAGTCTATATTTTAGAATGATCCTGGAGAAAGTTGTTGGCCATTTGGTCTATAGCGCAGATGAAGCCTAATGTATCTTTGCTGATTTCCTGTTTGGATGATCTGTCCAGTGCTAGAAGTGGAGTGTCGACGTCACCATCCACCATTATACAGGAGTCTCCCTCTCTCTTTTGCTCTGATAATATTTGCTTCATATATTTAAGTGCTCCAGCATTGGGCACATATATACTTAGAACTGTTATATCTCTGGTTAAGTTGACCCCTTTATCTATGTAAAATGACTTTTTCATCTCTTTTACAATTTCTGTCTCTAAATGGATTTTATCTGATAGAAGTGTAGCTACTCCTCATCTTTTTTAGTGTCTGTTTTCTGAAATATGCTTTTCCACACCTTTATTTTCAGTCTCTGTGGGTTTTATAGGAGAAGTGTGTTTCTTGTGGTCAACGTACAGTTGAGTCATATAGTTTATATTTTATCTCATATTCAGACACCCTGTGTCTTTGGATTAGAGAATTTAGTCACCTCACCTTCAGGGTTATTATTGGCAGGTAGACCAGTACACAGTTGGCATTGGTTACATGTTGTTATTTGATCTCTGGTTGTCTTGCCACGTGTTGTAAGGTGTACTGACTCTCACATGTTGTTATTTGATCTCTGGGTGTCTTGCCACGTGTTGTAACGTGTACGGACTCTCACATGTTGTTATTTGATCTCCGGGTGTCTTACCACGTGTTGTAACGTGTACTGACTCTCACACATGTTGTTATTTGATTTCTGGTTGTCTTGTGATCCTCTCCTTCTTTTCTCCTTTTTTTGCATAAAAGTGATTTTCCTCAGTAGTATGTTTTAATTTCTTGCTTTTGTTAAAACGTATCACTTGTAGGTTTTTTAATCTTGAGGTTACCATGAGGCTTACAAATAAAACACTTAAAAACAATTATTTTAAACATTTGACAACTTAAACAAATAAACATAGAGAAATCTAAAATACATCCCGCACTTTAACTCCATCTCCCTGGCTTTGACTTTTTGCTGTCTCTGTCTCTATCTGTTGTAAAGTGATTTTTATCATCTGGGTGCATCTTGTGGTGTCTGTCTCTATCTTCTTGTGGTGTCTATCTTACAGAAAGTTTTGGTAGGTCTGTCTTTTGGTTTTCCCACTCAAGGGATCAATGCAGCAATGGAGGATTCTGCATCTGGGTCCTTCCTGTTACCAGGAAGTTTTAGACTTTAGATGAGTTCAACACCCTTTTATTTTAGACTGAAGAACTCTTTGCAGCATTTCTTGTAGGACAAGTCTGGTGTTGATAAATTACTCCAGCCTTTGTTTGTCTGGGAAGTCTTTATTCCTCATTCATGTTTGAGGAATATTTTTGCAGGATATAATATTCTAGGGTTAGATTCTTTGCTTCAGCACTTTGGTTTTTTTTTTTGGTTTGTTTTTCAAATATTTTATTTTATTTTTATATTAAATCATAACTGTGTACATTAATGGGTTAAATGGGATTTGATATACAATGTGGAATACTTACATCAAACTAATTAAGATAACCATCACCATGGCAAGACATTTATACTCTACTCTTAATAGTTTTGAAATGCACCATTGCATTATGCACAATAGGGAAGTCCCACCAAATACCCTCCCTCCTGCTGGCCTCCCCTCCCCTTTCCTTCCTGTTCCCTCTTTCTTTCTGAACTATAGTTGTGTTTTAACATTTGTATGAATGTGTATTCAAGTATATTGGTTTCATAATAGTACTGAGTACATTGGATACTTTATTTTCCATTCTTGAGATACTTTGCTAGAAAGAATATGTTTCAGCTCCATCCAGGTAAACATAAAGGATGCAAAGTCTCTATCCTTTTTTATGGCTGCATAGCATTCCATGGTGTACATATACCGCAATTTGTTAAACCATTCATGGGTTGACAGGCCTTTGGGCTGCTTCTATGACTTGGCATTTATGAATTTGGCTATAAACATTCTGGTACAAATGTCTTTGTTGTAAAGTGATTTTTATAATCTGGGTATATCCCTAGTAGCACTCTGAGTCAGTCATGCAGTTCTTTCTCTCCAGGCCTGTAATGTTTCCACTGAGCAGCCTGTTGCCAGACCTATTGGAGCTCCTTTTGTGTTATTTTTTTTCTTCTTCTTCTTTCCTCCTCCTCCTTTCTTGCTGGTTTGTAGCTTGGTTTGTAGCTTGTTTCCTATAAAACATCCACTGAGTTTCAGTTCTGCCCCACACACCACACTTAGGGCTCTAGCCGCACACGCATGAAGGCCTCTCGTTGTCCTGACGGAGGAGGGAATGTCCCCCGGAAGCCTCTTCTAGGCAGCTTCATCTTCCCAGAGGTGGTTTCCTTTGGCAGGAAGTTGGTTCGTTTACACATGCAGCTTTGGCTACTGTAAGCAGGAAGCATTCAGATACTTGTATGATGTGGCATTTTTTATCTTGTGCAGACAGACACTTGAGGACTTAGAGCCCTTGTACTCAATGGCAAGAATCCCTCCTGTTTAGAAGGTTAAAATATAAGAATGCTGCTGATTGTAACATAGATAACACTTTTTTAGACTGCTTACTTATTCTAGAACTATAAAATATAATTCATTATATTTGAAATACTTGAAATACTTGAAATACATGAAAGACTTGAAAGTTTTATAAACCTAAAATCTATTTTTTCCTAATAAAGTGCATTTTAGGCAGAATCCTCCCAGTCCTTCTAAAATAACACTAAAAAGGGCATCTGATTATACAAGAGCAATTGGAGAAATGAAATATTTATTTAAATAACAAGTTTAAGTTCATGCTTCAGTGTTGGCAAAGCAGATTTTTAACATGTATCACAAAAAGCATTCACAAAAAAAGGGTTGGCAAAAAGGGCAAAATAGTGCTAAGAATTAGGCTAAATAGCTGCTGATTTTAAGAACACAAAGGTCTGTGAGATCACTCTACAAAAATAAAATGTATTAAATACTACCATCTACAGAACAGTCTTCATTGTGAGTGGATTGTGAGTGGAAATAACTGATTTTGTTTTTGAAAAATTATTGTATTTAAACATTATTTGCACTGTGAATTACATATGGAAATTGTAACTGATTATCATACACAAACCCCCTTTTGGAAGGCCATTCCTGTTGCACTACAGAACATCTAACTACGTTGCAAAAAGTATTCTTTTTTGCTATCAGAAGAAATAGCTGATAGTGTTACTGAAGATACATGAACCAGGAAGGCTACAAAAATAGAAATAAGATTTCTTTTTTTTTTCTTTTTTTTTTATTGAATGTTAACTATGTACATTAATGCACTTCTGGGGTACAGTGTGGGGTTTTCACATAGAAATAAGATTTCTTATTTCTTTCCATGCAGTGTAGGCCTTGGCTTGTGATGCTGAACCCACTACTGGAGAACATCCTGGATCTGAGATGCCCTTGAATGGCAAGACGAGGCTTTACAAATCAAAGACTCAGAGCAATCGTGCAACCCTCTCACTCCCTGGAGACTGACCGTCCTGAGCCACTCACCAATGTTGTCTTTCCAAACACCATTTGAGACACTTAGAAAAAGATCAGACTTATATGATAAATGTACATAAAATGAAAAGTCATCTCCTGCTATTTGACACCACTGTTGGCGACGTCTGTGCCGTGTGAGAGCGCCTTTAAAGAGAGCCCATGGGGCAAGAAACGGGTGAGGAGACACTGAAAATGGGACAACAGTATCGGATGACAATGTAATTCTCAACTCAGAAGATTTAATGTAACAAAGCTGTGCCTCAAGATTTCATGTAACAGGAAAAAAAGGAAATGGATTTTATTTTATAAATTGTATCCACTCACAAAACGACCTAAGGTCACCAGATGTGTACACACAATGAGATGGTTTTTTTTTTGCTTATAGTTTTTAATTGAAGTGATGATAAAAGAAACAGATCTATTTAAAAACAAAACCAGTTGTTTCAGTTTAGATCAAGAGGTGGCATCACTTTTTAGAGGTCACTTGCAGTGCAACTGTGATGATCTGGGTGTCTGTGATTCTGGTTGTGTGGCTGCCATCCTCCACAATCCCAGGAATCCATGCTTGGTGACATCACCATATTTGGAGGACTTCATTTCTGCACAGAACCAACGGCTGAGAGGCTTCCTGATGTCTCCCGTAGGTCCGGGACGTGAGGCCCAGCACCGGCCTGCTCACTCTAGGAGGCTGCGACACCTCGTTCCACCGCAGCTTGGCCACTTCCGTGCATGGCCCCAAAGCCTGAGGTGTCAGTGGCCACGTGGGCATTGAACGTGCACGAGTCCTGCGCTGTGCTGTCGAGGCATGCTGCGTTCATCGTGGCTTCCTAGGTGACCACAGGCTTATTTTTATTCCAGTTTTCCAGGAATATTCAGCCACTGTTGCAGAGCCAGGGCGGCTTGTGTCCCCAGGGATTGGTGAACACTCCAGGCCGCCAGCACGGCACCATCTGGCTTGACGAGGTCCTCTGGCTGGCAGAGAGTTGCTGCTTCTCCTCCCTACACGATCCTGGGGCGCAGCCCTGGGCAGCCACCTGCCACAGTTCCGCTAACCCCGCTGCGTCTCTGAAGCCCGGAGTGATCCGGCGACACTTCGACCCTGTTGGGTCAGGCTCTTCATCACGCACTGACTCCAAGAAGCGTCAGCGTATTGTCATAGTCTGTGACCCCTGTTGTGTAGAGGTCACATGCTGCTCTGCCTGTCAGATAGGGTCATCCACAATAGGATAAATGTAATCCTATTTGAACCAACGAGAGACCCCTGTGTCCCGGGAAGGACACAAGTGCTGAGCCCCGGCCTTAAGACTCCCGGAAACTGCTCATCTTTCCGGAGATGATTCTGTTGCGAGGGCTCAGCAACTTCACCAGGACATTTCGGGGCACCGCAGCTCGTGCCCTTCAGCTTGGTGAAGCTGGTTAGCCAGCTGCTCTCGTCCAGCTTATCTCATAACTCTCCGGGTTAAAGGCCTTCCCAGTGGACGTGGTTTTTGGACCTACTCCTACAGCTCAGCCCCTCCCCTCCCTCTCCTGGTGGGCTGGGTTGTTGACAGATCCTCCTACCCCCGCATTGCCAGATGGGCAGAGAGGTGCAGGCGCAGGCTCCTGACCCTCCAGGGAGCCCTCTGCGCAGACGCCTTAACGCTCAGGCTGCAGCCTTTTAAGACTGGGGTGGGGGGAAGAGTTGGGGAGCTGGGGAAGGCCCTTTCCTTCCACCACCCCTGGCAGAAGTAAGGGGACTTTTGCTTTTTTCCTGTTTCCCTTAGGACTTTTTAAAAAACATCCATGAGCATTGGGAGTGCCATCATTAAACGTCCTTAGGTGGTCTCATTTGGGGTCAAAGTCTCGTGTGGGTCAAAGTCTCATGTGGGTTAAAATCTCGTGTGGGTTAAATCTGCTTCTTGTTTCTGGATATCGAACTTTCTCTGGGTTTGGGAAGTTCTCTATTATTATTATTATTATTTTTATTAAACGATAGTGTACACTAATGTAATCATGGGGTACAGTGTGGTGTTTTCATATACAATTTGAAATATTTTAATCAAACTGGTTAACATAGCCTTTGTGTCATTTTCTTAGTTATTGTGTTAAGACGTTTATCTTTCAAGGGTACAAGTGAATCTTTCTAAAAGTAGAATATAAATGTCTACTATTTTTTTGAATGAGCTTTCTACCCCAGTTTATCTCCCTGCCTGCTCCTTAATGCTGATTACTCGTGATCTGCCTTTTGAGGTTGTTTTCTAGATCTTATGAGCACGGTTTATGCTTTCTGCTTTCTCTTCTGGCTGTGTGTTTTCAAATACCTGTCTTGAAGCCTAATTCTTTCTTCTGCTTGATCAATTCTAGTGGTGACAGACTTTGATGCATTTCTTAGTTTGTTCATGGGTATTGTCAGCTCCAGAATTTCTGCTTGTTTTTTATTATTTAAATTTTCTTTGCTAAATTTCTGTGATAATTTTCCCGATTCCTCCTTTGCATTGTCTTAAAATGCAGAGCAGCTATTTTGAATTCTACGTCTGAAAGGTTGCATCTCTTCATCTCTTTGGGATTGGTCCCTGGTGCCTTATTTGCTTTGTTTTGTGAGGTATCATTTTCCTGGATGTTCTTCTATTTTAAATGTCAAAATATCAAGAGGATACAAGTGTTTTTATTACATGGATATGTTTTTAATGCTGAAGTCAGGGCTTTTCTTGTGCCCCCCGCTGGATGACTCATTGTCCCTGGTACTAGGTCCCCAGGGCTCTCCTCCATCACATCTCCCCTGTCCTGATCTCCAGTAACTGTCACATCTCTGTGCCAGTGTGTGCCCATTGATTACTGAGTAGCTCCTAATTATTAGAGAGCATACGTGGTGTTTGTTTTTCCATTCCCAAGATACTTCACATAGGATAATGGTCTCCAATTTTATCCAAGTTGTCATTAATCTAGATTTTTTTGATGGTTGTGGATATTCATCAATGTCTGGGTGTTGAGGAGTCAGGTGTTTATTATAATCTTTGCAGTCTGGGTTTGTTGGAATCCATTCTTACCAGGAAGGCTTCCTGATATTCGAAGAGAACTGAGTGCTGTGAGCTAAGCCTGTGGTCACTGAAGCAGCGTCAGACCTGGGTGCCCAGGCTGACTTTTGCAGAGTCTCGTGGCACTGCTTTGGTGGACTCAGGTAAGATATGGGAGAATTCTCTAAATTCTAAATTCTCTAAATTAAATGTGAGAGGCACAGTCTCTCACTTTCTTCCCTCATGGTCTGTGCTGAGCTGCTGAAGTTTGGCGAGGAAAGACACAGGCACTTCTTTATAGCCACTGGACCTAGGACTGTGCCGGATCACCTCGGAAGCCAGCTCAGTCTCACCCAAAGCCTGTGGAGGCTGCTGCCTCACTACCTCCGATGTTTATTCAGAGCTACAGGGCTCTTCAGTCAGTATGTAGTGAATGAGGCTAGGGCTGGGTCCTTCCCTTCAGGGAGCATGTTTCCTTCTGGCCCACAGTGGGTCCACCAGGTCCACAGTGGATGCAGGGGCCTCAGGGGTCTACTTGGTGCTTTACCACAGCTGAGCTGGAACCCAGGTTACAAACCAAAGTCCCCTGATCTCGTCCCTCTCCTTTCCCAGTGGAGTAGACCCTCCCCAGTCTACACTGCCAGGAGCTGAGAGGGAGACGCAGGTTCTTGCCTGACCACCAGTTCTTGTCTCACTGAGTCACATGTGCCCCACACCCTGTGGCTCTGAGTCAGTGCAGCCCCTGGAATTGCTCAAGGACTGCAGTGTTTTTGGCCTGACTGCATTATGAATTTATTGCAGGCCCAGGCTGCTTTTGGAGCTCAGGTTTCCACCACTGGGGCAGAGACTTCACCTTGCCTGGGCTGGTCTGAACGCTCCTCCATGGGGATTCTGCCCTTTGCTATTTCCTTGTGCCAGGGTGAACATGAATTTCAGTGCAATAATCCCTTTACCCTGCCTGGGCACACAGATCCTCTCTGTCCTGGATGTGCTGGTGGGGTGTGCCAGCATGGGGAAGGGTGGTGTAGGGAGTGCAAGGCTGCTTCCTGCCCTCTTCAGTGCTCTTTCCTTGATATAATGAAGAAAGTCAGTACTGCAATTGCTTACCTGGTTTTTGTTTTTTCTGACAGTGCCTTCTTACATGGAGTGTACAAATGGAGTAAATGTTTTGTGGGGGGAGAGAAAGTGTCACTCATAAAGAGAGGTCAGAGTGTCCAGGACTGAGCAAAACTGACAAAGCATGGCAGAAACATGTTGAATTGTGCATCAAAGTTGTTGGCTGACTATGAGAAGCATAACAGACCATGTAAACATGGATACAGAAATAGGAAAATCTTAACTGAAAATCTTGTCATGAGAAAGGTGTGTGCAAAAATGATTCTGAAGGAGCTGTTACTAATGAACAAAAGTGAAGGAGAGTCAAAGTTTGCCAAGACCGTTGGAGAGGCAAGACAATGTTTTGGCCATGTTATCTCTGGTGATGAAACTTGGGTGCACCAATATGACCCTGCAAAAGCATCCCTGTGCACAATGAAGGCAGCCAGTTCTCTATGACCAAATACTTCTGATAATCCAAATCAAGAACAAAAACAATATTGCCAACCTTTTCTGATACCAGAGGGATCGTTCATCCTGAATTTGTACCAACTAGACAAACTGTTAATCAAGTTTACTATTTGGAAGTTGTGAAAAGACTGTGTGAGAAAGTTAGATGAAATGGCCTGAACTTTCTGCCAGCAACTCATGGCTCTTGTGTTGCAGCAATGCACCAGCTCACACAGCACTTTCTGTGAGGGAGTTTTTAAGCCAGAAAACAATAATTGTATTGGAACTCTTCCCCTAATGATCCAATCTGGCCCCAATGATGTTTTTCTTTACTCAAAAGAAAGATAAAGGAAAGGAAGATTTTGATGACATCCAGAACATCAAGGGTAATATCACAACAGCTCTGATGTCCATTCCAGAAAAAGAGTTCCAAATTTCTCTGAAGGGTGGACTAGGCCCTGGAGTCAGTGCATTGGTTCCCAAGGGGAGTACTTCAAAGCTGACCATAGTGATACTCAACAAAGAGATATGTAGCACATCTTCTAGGATGAGTTGGCAACTGAATTGTCAGACCTCATATATTGAGTATTTGGTTTTGAGGAGGCAGAAGCATCCCCACATTTCTGCATGACTTCATGGCAGGGCACTCATCTCTCCTATCAGAACCCCTCAGCTGGATTTTCTGCGTGATTACAGTAGCTTCCTAATCAGTCTCTTAGTTCCTTTTTCTCTTGCCCCATTAGGGCTTAATTTCCATTTTCCTGCCACAGTGCTCTTGTTAAACATAGATCATGTCACTCTCTTGCTCAAAACCCGACAGAAACAACCCCATTTCCTTCAGAATAAAAGCCAGAGTTCTTTCCAGGATCTTTTCTAGAGCTGGCTCCTTACTTTCTCTCTGACTCCATGACCTGCACTCAGGTCCAGACACCCTGACCTCCGTGATGCACCCAGGAGCTGGCCAAGGACGCTCCTGTCCTGTGTCTTTACATTTCTCTCTGCCTGCACCACTCTTTCCAGCCACTTCTGTGACTCCCTCCCTCCCTTCTGTGGGTCTCAGCTTAGATGTCCCTTCCCCAGCCCTCAGCTGTCACGGGGCTGTCACATTCTCTCACTTTTCTTTCTTAGACCATCATCACTCCTGACATTGCATCATGAATTTGTAGCAGTTTCCTCCATGACAATGAAAGCTGCAAGGGGACAGAAGTTTAGTCTTTTTTGCTGTTGTTAATTTTTTCTGTTTCTTGAGTGCCTAGAATAATGACTAGCATGCCAACAAAAAAAATATATTTTTTTTGAGACAGAGCCTCATTATGTCATCCTGGGTAGAGTGCTGTGTCATCACAGCTCACAGCAACCTCAAATTCCGGCTTAAGTGATTCCCTTGCCTCAGCCTCCTAAGTAGGTGGGACTACAGGTGCCCACCACAGTGCCTGGCTAATTTTTTTTTTTGCTGTAGTTGCCATTATTGTTTGGCAGGCCTAGGCCACGTTCAAACCTGTCAGCCCTGGTGTATGTGGCTGGCACCCTAACTGCTTAGCTATGAACACTGAGCTGTAACAAGTATTTTTTTAATAGGCCTTAATATTTTAGAGCAGTTTCACAAGTATTTTTTTAATAGGCCTTAATATTTTAGAGCAGTTTCAAATCCACAGAAAAATTAAGAAGATACAGAGGTTTCCCATGTGCCCCCATGTACGGCTTCCCCTCTGTCAACATCGCCCACCAGAGTGTACATTTGTTACAACTGATGAACCTACACTGACCCACCATTATTACGCGAAGTCTATAGGGGTTCATTGTTGATGTCCTGTAGTCTGTGGGTTTGGACAGGTACACAATGACACGTCCTTCACTGTCAGTCCCTTACAGAGGGCTTCACTGCCCTGAGTCCTGTGCGCTCTACCTTTTCATCTCCTTTTCCCAATCCTTGGCAACCAATGATCTTTCTTTTCCAGAATCCTATGCATTTGGCAGTATGTGCCCTTTTGGGGTCAGCTTATTTCACTTAATGATATGCATTTGAGGTGCCTTCTGTCTTTTCATGGCTTGATACAGTAATGTCCATCCTATAGGTGTATTAGTTTACCCTTTGATACAATAATGTCCCATCTTCTGGGTGTATCAGTTTACCCTTTGATACAGTAATGTCCATCCTATGGGCATATCAGCTTATCCTTTCACCTACTGAAGAACATTTCGTTGCTTCTTAGTTTTGGCGACTGTGACTAAAGCTATTATATAACTGCTATCCATGTGCAGTTTTTGTGTGGACATAAGATTTCAACTTCTTTGGGCAAGTACTATGGACTACAGTGATTGCCGGATTGTATAGTTAGAGTAAGATTAGTTTTATAGGAAACCACACACGTGTCTTCCAAAGTGGCTGTGCTATGAGTGAGAGTTCCTGGGACTCTACACTCTCACCAGTGTCTGGTGTTGTCAGTACACCAGTTCTTGCCATTCTAATAGATGGGTACTGGTGTTTCATTGTTCTATTAATTTGAATTTCCCTAATGACCTATGATGTGGAGCTCAGTAAGTGTTTGATGAATCAGTATAGTATTTCAAATTGGAATTGAGAAAGAGAGTCTATTGTGGGGAGCAGAACCCCCTGAATCTGAAGTTTTAGAGGAATGTCTCGATGGCCAGTTACCTCTAGCTGCAGGATGCTGCCCTGTCTCAGCTGAGACTTTTGACATCTCCCCATGAAGAGGAGAAATAACAGCCAGAGAGATGGGTGTTGTCAACACTCAAGCTGAGTCTGGCTGTCCCTGAGGCTCTCCTTCTGTCACTGTCCTTCCAAAAAATGCTGCTCTTTGATTAAAACAGCCTGGCTGGTGTTGTCATCACTTGCTTACAGAAAGTCCTAACAAATGCGACTATCACTGCACTGACATGGACACCAAAAAGCAGACCATATAATGACAATGGAAAAAGCCAGGGCATAGTTAAGACGGTGCTTCAGAGCTCAGTGTAGCAGGTGTTGCAGCATGATCACTACATACCACCTGCCTTGTTCTTTGCACTCAGTAGCCTCCTTCCTGGGCCCGGCCTGGCCTCTAACTATTAACAACTTACCATTCTCAGCCTGAAGGTTTTTTTCTGTCTGGGGAAGAAGTTGGGAAGTGCTAGGGGTCCACATCCTGGGAGGAGCCCTCAGAAAGTGCTAAATGGAGTTGCTGGATAAACATGGCAGCTTCTTAGTCCCTCGGGTAAGACAGCTTTGGGGAGTGCTCTACACCATTGCACAGAGGTCTGTTGTGGGTTGAGTCCCAGTTCCCCACAGAAGCCACTATTTGTGAAGCCCCAGAACCCATCTCCTTCCCTTCCTCGAATCTCTTTATCTCTTCCCTGCTGGTCCTTCCCAGGTTCACCACCAAAGTGATCCTTATCTCAGGCTCTATTTCTGGGGTAATTCAATCTAACCTTCTACATATAAAATATTTCACTTTAAGCTGAACAAAAATATTTAAAAAATGAAGAAATGTACAAATATAAATTGTTATAAATCAGATTGCTAATGAAAAAAATCCATGAAACTAAGATAAAAATCAATGAACACATAACATGGTTACTATATGCAAAGGATTGCTCCAAGAGCTTCACATTTCTTTCTCATAAAAAGCTTGTGAGATAGATACCATTATTACCAGATGAATCCAGAAAGTTTAAGGAACATTCCTAGCTTCCCACAGCTGGTAAAAGGTGGAGCTCAAACTCAGCCTACCCTTGTGTGCTGCTGACCATGACACTATAGCGAGGAAATGGTTCAAAATGATGATTTGTTATTAGTGTCATGAGCCCACACAGTGCTCCATACAGCTAAATTATTGATGCATATAGTATATTCTATATGATAGGACAGAAAACCAGTGACATTTCACGTCACTATAATCTCAAGAAAGAGAGAGTTAACTTATAAACAGGAACAATTATGACATGAACACATTTCTTAAAAATCCCTTTAAATGGATGACAGTCAGTTGCTCATTAAAGTGGTTTGTGATTAGTATTTATTAAAACGGTGAATGACCACCGGCATCAGCGTCTGTGATTGGCAACTTTTAGGGAAACAGAGGGCAGGCAGAATTTCAAGCTAAACTCAGCAGGTGCAACAGGTGTCACCCTCTCCCCGCTGTGGGTTTGGCACTGAACTGTAGCTAAAGAGTGAGGTCTGCCTGGGCTTGGAGCCCTGGCCTGCTGGCCTTGCAGGCTCCATTGCACAGGCCTGGCAGTCAGGCGGTATTGGACACTTCCTGCTGAACATGCAGCTGGGCTCCCGGATGGACCAAAGAGACTGAGAGATAGTAGATACTTTCCGGGACCTTCAAATGTAGCAAGAAAGAGAAGTATAGGAGGATAACTTGTAGTTTGGCTTTTATGATAAGAATTTCAGGTGGAGTTGCTGGGGGCGCTCGCTGTCTGTGGATTTACGTATGGGAGGATAACTTGTAGTTTTTGGATTTATATTTACACTTTTGCACAGTTTTCACTCCTGGGCTTCAGCTGTTGCAGGAGGTGTGGGGCTTAGAAGAGGGAAGGTGTGCAGCTGACTGCTGAGGGCTGGGGTTCCGCAGGCAGTTTCCTTACAGTTCTCCCACCAAGAGGAAGTGAAAAGGCCTCTGACTCTGTGACAGAGGACGCCAGCCTGCAATCCTGTCACTCAAAGCCTTTGCTTTTTGCAGAGGCAGAAGTGTCCGTGAGCTCATCGGGGCACTGGGCTGAAGAGAGGGGGAACTATGACATCAGCCCTGGGAGGGGATAAGACAGATTTCCTTCTTTCTCAGCGTGACCCTACAGGAAGGAGCAGGGAAGTCAGGTCAAAACGGCTTGACACCTCTGTCCTGGGAAATCCTATCAGGTGACTAAAAAGAAAACCTAACCACCAAGTGGCTGCTCATCGCCAAGAAATGGAAGGTGCTCTGGGGAAACCCCCGGCCAGTAGCAGAGAAGGCTGCTTGTCTTGCTGTGAAAGCTGGCAAGAAAAAATACCTCTTCAGATTCCACCTGGTGATGAGAAATACTTCCCAGTCTTCAGCCTTTTTTCACTCCTAAAGGACACACAGACTGAACACCTACTCACATGCGATTTAGATTCTCATCTTGTCATTGACTTTTCTTTTTAGGAAGAAGATAATCTGAGAGAATTCTGAGTTAATTTTTTTCATTGTTGTTTAATAGATTTCCTTTAAAAATCATGAATATGGCCAGCATGTAATCTAGGATTCTAGCAAATGATGTTTCAAATTTTCAAATAGTAAGTCATATATCATTAAGTTTAGGGATGTCAAATCTTAATTAGAGAAACCGATGTATCTTTAGAGTGCCTGGAAGCAAAAAATCTGTGCTATCATCTTAAAGTAGCAAGATAATGTGGATAAGAAAAAAGATGAGAACTTTAGGTTTCCTACTGAGCACTGCAGTACCCACTGTCATTGCAAATTTTAGAAGTTAGGCAAAAACTTTAAATGTCAGTTAGTACAAATCCCTAACTGGACTTTTAAAGTTACAGTTAAGACAATCATGTAAGCACATAAATAAACCAAAATATTAAGAAAAAGAAAAACATCAGGATGTAAACAAAGTCCCCAATTAAGAAGTTTGACAAATAGCAAATAATCAGATTGGCCTTATAGATATCTCAAATTTAAAAAGTCTTGAGAAGGCAATCCCAGAAGGAAAGGATATGAACAAATATCCTTCAGCGTTACAGAAAATACAAAGGGCTGGGGATAATAGACGATGGAGTCGGCAATGGCAGTGCTTGCTTTGAAGCAACCATGTCTGTACGACCCTGGACATGGATGCTCAGGGGGCCTCGCTGGCCAGCAACGTTCTATGCAAACCGTCACACGTCTTCACTACTAGCAGAGGACAAGCAGGTGCTTCTGGGCCTCGCCTTCCGCTCCTCTTCTCTCCGCTGAGCTCCATCTGGGACAAACACAACCATGAGGCTTCTCTGAGTTCTGAGAGTCCTGTTTGGGAAGCATTGAATCTGGGGGTGGTTTTGAGGAACCTGACACTTGCAGTTGGTGTCAAAAATGAAGGTGACCCTGGAGACATCCAAACTTTTCAAGTACTATAAGGCCTGTAACAAAAAAGCAGCAACTGTGTGACCCAGGCTTCCCCACCCCTGTGACGCGCTTCTCAGAGGCAATCACTTCCTATCGCTGAGCGTCAGTTCTCAGCTCAATTTCTACGTAGTTTTACATCAGTAAAAATTTCCTATATTGAATTTTTCCCATTTCAGTAGTATCTTTACACTTTTTACTATACAAAGCTATAATTTACTTATTTTACCCTATCTATATACACTTAACCCTCCACATCTTCTAGTTTCCCATTACATTCCCCACATTACATTTTAAGGGGTAAAATTTACATTATTATGATGAGGTAAATATTGCCCAAATACTTGTTGTACATTATTACCTTTTTTATGCATGATGTTTGTTTTCCCTAAAGTTTATAATTGGCACCATTTGGCTGCTTCTCTTAGTTTTCCGTGTATCTGTCACTAATTTGCCATTCTCACACCCCAGTCCCTGAGAGGGGTGAGATTTCCTTGGGATGTTAGTATTAACTACATTCTGTGTTCCTGGAGACATTTGTCCTGGGTCTCTCAGTCCTTTAGTTCCCGAGCTGGCTGCTCAGGAGGCAGCTGTCTCCCTCACCGCCAGCTGGAAGGTCTCTGAGCTCCTTTCTTGGGTTATATCTTGGCTTCCTGAATCCCAACATTGTTGCTTTAGTTTAATTTTTTATTTTGGTGAAACACTTTCTCAACTTTCTCCAGATACTTCATAAGAAATGATAATGGGGAACAAAGTTATAAAATCTTGCAGGAACAAAAATTGTCTGTATCCTAATAGTTGACATTTAGTTTGGCACAGTATTTGAGTTTGGTCTGGAAGCCGTTTTATTCTGACACTGAAGGCCCTGAGCTGCAACCTCTGGCTTCTAGAACACCCATTGAGTCTGAGGATGTTCTGTTTCCTCAGTCTTTGTGGGCAACTAGCCTTTTCTCTCTTGACCTTTGAGTGTCTTCTGTCTATCCAAGCTTCTCTGAAATTTAATATTGAATTGTGAGGTCTGTCCTTGTCTTTTTTTTTTTTTTTACTTATTTTGCTGGACATTCATTGGGCTTTTCATGTTCTTCAGCTATATGGAATTTTAAAAACTAATTTTCTGCCTTCAATTACTTCTTTTCTTTTTTTGGAGTTCCTATTACTTAAATATTGAAGTTTTTGAATAGTATTTTTAAAATTTTCTTCATATTTTTCTAGTTCTTGGTCAGTTTGGTCTTTCTTGGAGATTTCTTTAACTTTATATTTCAACCCTTCCATTGCTTTTTTGCACTGAGCCTCTGAATTCTAAGAACTGCTTCTTCCCTGAATGCCCCCTTTTCATGAATCTTCTAGTGCTTTTTGATTTATTTTCCTCTCTGCATTAGCTTTGTTTTCTCAATTTTCCTTTTCTGTTTTTTTTAACTTTGCATTTTATTCTAAAGTATTTTTTTATTTTTTTATTTATTATTACTTTTTTTTTAGAGACAGAGTCTCACTTTGTTGCCCTCAGTAGAGTGCTGTGGTATCACAGCTCACAGCAACCTCCAGTCTTGGGCTTAGGCGATTCTCTTGCCTCAGCCTCCCGAGTAGCTGGGACTACAGGTGCCCACCACAATGCTTGGCTATGTTTTTTATTGCAGTTTGGCAGGAACCAGGTTTAAACCTGCCACCTTCAGTATATGGGGCTGGCCCCCTACTCACTGAGCCATAGGCACTGCCCTCTACAGTATTTTTTGAAGTGTCTTGTGGTCATGGATGTTATTTTAACAAAGCCTTAATTATTGGAGTGAGTACATTATGTACGTACAGAAGGCTTCTTGACTTACAAGCCTTCCAGCAGGAGATACTTGAAACTGTGGGTCTCTCTGGCAGACACCCCGCTGTACCTGTTCTTCTGGGCTTTCCAGTTTTCCTAAAGAGTGATCTTCTAGTCACCTGCCTAAGGGATACAGCCCCAATCATAAGCATTCTGGAAACCCGGTGTTCTAATTTTCTGTTTTCTCATTTTATTTTTTTTGCTTTTGAGGATTCATAGCATTTTCATATTTTTATTATTATTTAGGGTCCCTAAAGAAAGTATAGGGAACATGCTTTATCTGCCATGTTTCACATCCTCACAGCATGTGACACTGACATTATGGCAGCATGGGGTGACAGAGGAGGGTTCTCAGGGGCTCAGCCTGGCCTGGGCCGGAGTGGCACACTTCAGAGGCTTAGAGCCAGTGGCCGGAGAAAGTCACAGGATGCCACTTAACTGGAAGAGGTTGTGAAGTGGTTATTTCATGTGCTGGGAGGGAGACCACATTTGAATACTGGAAGGCACATTTGTTGAGTCCTTACTGTATTCCAAGTGTTGAACTATTACACATATTGACATCAATTACACTCATGAAACCTTTAAAGGAAGACACTCTTTATGATACCGTTTTATACATGAGGAAACTGAAATACAGAGAAATACTCAAGATCAACAGAGGGTGAGGGGCAAAGTCACAATGGAATCCACTCAGCTGGACTCCAGAACCCCACAAAGTTTACTGGGGAACAATTTTGTGCCAGACCTTATGTTAGATACATAGAAAAAAAAGGTGAAATAATTTATATCAAAATGCTTACGAGTATTTACTCATGTGTAGTGAAATCTTTATGTGATTTCTTATGCTCGCCTATATTATCTGATTTTTTTATTTAAAATACCTATTTTTTTTTTGAGACAGAGCCTCAAGCTGTCCCCCTGGTTAGAGTGTTGTGGCATCACAGCTCACAGCAACCTCCAAATCCTGGGCTCAAGCGAGTCTCCTGCCTCAGCCTCCCAAGTAGCTGGGACCACAGGCGCCTGCCACAATGCCCAGCTATTTTTTGGTTGCAGCCGTCATTGTTATTTGGTGGGCCCAGGCTGGATTCGAACCCACCACCTTAGGTGTATGTGGCTGGTGCCTTAGCCACTTGAGCCACAGGCGCCAAGCCAGAAACAGTGACTTAAGACATCATTTCCGTCCTGGGATCTAGTTCTGTCACACCACACATCATGCAGGGAAAGATGGCTGTGGCTATTAATATGATGAAAATACTTCCTTAAGTTGTTCCTTTTTTGAAATCAGGGATTACAATATAGAAAATTCAAAATGTAAAAAATAATGCCTTGATAAGAAAATGAGGAAAGAGGATAGGTGGAGCTGGGGCCTGAGGGCCACCTGCCCCCTTGACTGGGTTGCAGGGTGCCTGGATTAAACATTCTCCTGGGGTGTCTCTGGATGAGAAGAGAACTTGAACTGGTGGACTCAATAAAGCAGACAGCCTTCCCCAGTGTGGATGGGCTTCACCTGCTCCGGTGAGGATCCCCTAATGGAACAGAAAGAGAAAGGAGGGTACTTGTCCCCTTGTTTCTACTTGACTTGGGACGTTGGTTTTCTCCTGCCTGGACTGGGATTTACCCCATTGCCTCCCTTGATCTCAGGTATTCAGACTCAAGTAAGTTACTTACACCTGGGTCCTCAGCTGGCAGCAGGCAGATCGTGGGACTGCTCTCCCTCCACAGTCACATAAGCCAGTCCCTCATAACAAATCTCTCTCTCTGGACAGATAGACAGGTGTTCATACGTGTCTCCTATTGGCTCTGTTCTCTGGAGAACACTTATACAGTGGGGAGTGGGATGAAACCACTAAATGAGTAGGAAAAATAAACTCCAAAGGGTTTAGTATTTGACAATATTCAGGCAGCCAATAATAGTACAATTGCCCCTTCAACAACCTGGATTTCAATTACACGAGTCCACCTTATCCATGGATTTTTTTCAACCAAGTAGGGATCAAATACACAGTATTTGCCAGATGAGACACCCAAGTATATGCTGCAGGACCGACTGAGTGTGGGTGGATTTTGGTGTACTTGGGGATCTCGGAAGCAGTTCCCCATGTATACTGAGGAATGACTACATAAAAATGTAGAAGGGAACTGGGGATGTGGGGCCAAGTCAGTGCTAAATCCTCATTTCTCATCACGAGAAGCTGCTAGCTACTATCTGATGCTGATTAATCAGGAAATAGAGATATGGGGTGGCACCTGTGGCTCAAAAGGATAGGGCACTGGCCCCATATGCCGGAAGTGGTGGGTTCAAACCCAGCCCCGGTCAAAAAATTAAAAAAAAAATTAATTAAAAAAAAAAAGGAAATAGAGATATAAGCATCTTATTTTAGAGTTACAGAGGTAATTGCCAGAACCAAAGAATGGTTTGTAAGGGGGATGGAGTGTGAAGTAGGGTGGGGAATAATTTTTTTAAATGTACTTTTGTATTGCTGGGTTATTTTTTTTGTCCTGTGGAAGTTACTTTAATAATGGTTTGAAGTTATTTTAAAAAGAGTGAAGGGAACTGCATGCGTGCATATTGAAGGGTGTCCCTGAGAGTGCAGAAAGAAATTTAAATCATACACTCCCACTTTTAAAATATATAACAGAAAGGTGATGAGGGAGGAGGAGGAGGAAGAGGGTGGGGGGAAGAGAGAGAGGTGAGATACCAAGTGATCCATCTCAACACCAGGCTATTTAAAAGACTACATTCATATTCACATATTTCCGGGGAAGAAGTCCTGGAATAAAAAATTTCAGAGCACTAAAATTGATTATCCCAGAAGCACGTGAGGTACAAATATTTGCCCTTTTTTGGGCAACGCCTATGGCTCAAAGGGATAGGGCACTGACCCCATATGCTGGAGGGGGTGGGTTCAAACCCAGCCCTGGCCAAAAATTGCAAAAAAAAAAAAAAAATAGTTTGCCCTTTTTATTTTGTTTTCTTCTGGTTTTTTTTTTTTTTTTTTTGAGACAAGAGTTTCACTATGTCACCCTTGGTAAAGTGCTGTGGCATCACAGCTCATAGCAATCTCCAACACTTGGGCTTAAACAATTCTCTTGCCTCAGCATCATGAGTTGGGATTACAGGAGCCCACCACAACGCCTGGCTCTTCTTTTTATGGTAGCAGTTGTCATTGTTGTTTAGCAGGCCTGGGCTGGGCTCGAACCAGCCAGCCTCGGTGTATGTGGCTGGCGCCCTACTTACTGAGCTACAGCGCTGAGACTGTTTTCTTCTGGGTGTTTTTAAAAATTACTTTTGGTATGCTTACATGATAATTTTAAAACATAAATGATAAACTTTGGAGAGCACTTCCTGTTTAAATGGAGGTTTCCACTAGCATCTCCTTCTAATTAATATCTTGTTTATACTCTTGCATTTTGCCTCAATCATAGAAAATCATACTTTTATTTTGGTTAATACTCAATCTCTGCAAACATACCCTCTTTCAAAACGATTTCAGCTCTATCTATTGCATAAAGCAACGGCTGAGTGTTTTGCAAGCAAGCATGAAGTGCTGGCCTTAAAGAGGGCTGTCCAGGTCCCAGAGGAAGAGGCCTGTGGTCAGTCCGCGGGTGCAGAGGGGAGGGCAGCAGTTCTAAGTGTCTGATAATGCATGTACAATGGCCTGATTTAAACACTTCTGTTAGCAAATCCAGTTTGCTTAGGGCAGAATCTTTCAAATAGGCTCCTCCATGCAATACCTTTTCAGAAGTGAATCCTGACTGGGTAGGAACTATTGCTGACTGTAGATGTGTGTTTTCATTTAAAGCCTATGAGTTCCTTTATGTTTCAGGGGAAAAAAAAAAAAACAGCCCAAGAGTACCCGGTGTTTAGTAAGTGCCTCCCATCAAATGTGATGAAGGATGCTGGGAGGAGAGAGCAGATGAAGACACTCACGGAACATAGTAGGCAAAGCTCAGAGAGGCCAGAGATGAAGGCTATCTGGTCGCCAGATGCCTGACGGTCATGGCCAGAGAAAAGAGGAAGCCATAAGGGCAGAAGAATCTTAACGAGGCCCTTGATGTTTCTCTTCAAAGCGCCCAATTCTTCATAGCCTGGAACCCCTGAATAATCAAAGCACCTTTCCCATCAACAGGGAACCTGGTGACAGAGGCCAGTGTGAACCGCCTGGCCTGTCTGAGAGGCTGGTCTGCGGTTCTCAGGTCAGCCGGGGGTCCCACAAAGCCTGGTGAGCATCACTGCCTGTGTTTGTACAGATCTTCTGACACGAGTGCACACAACATTGAGGGTAGCCTCTTACTGCATCCTGGAAGATGCAAAAGACATAAAACATGGGTAGAAGTCCAAACACCAGGGTCAAAATCCTCAGAAAGGGCACAGCCAGGGACGAACAAACTAGACTGAACTAATCCTGTTTTCTCCTCTGTAAAACAAGGGCAGCACAGCCTTCCCTGCGTGTTTCTATGGGGAAACTGACACCTGGAGTTAGTTTCCAGATAGGCAGACACTGCCTCTAGACTGAGTCGGGGACAGAACTCAGCCTAGAGGCAGTGTCTGCCTATCAGGAATGTTCCAGTAGGATGTTTGATATGTTTGCCGTACAGTAGTGAAGAGGCGGCCTGGCCTCTGCAGAATGTTGAGCACCCCACCATTTCTAATATACACATTTTCCTCTACTTCTTTGCATTTTAGTATTTTTTGATTGAGGGATAAGTTACACACATTTGCATACAAAATGCAGAACTCCAGGGAATTTTTACTTACATAGCCGCCCAGTTAAAATACTCAGTGTTTCCAGACCCAAACTCTGTCTTTTGTAAGTCGGAATCTACCTGAAAGTAACTGCTACTCTGACAGCCATCATTTCATTTGCCAGCTCCAGAACTCCACATGGAACAATTATATAGTACAAAGTTTTTTTGCGTCTGCCTGACTTCTTTCCCTCATAATTATGTCTAATTCATACACTTCTCACACTTTGCTGTGTGAAGTACATTCTTTGTCATTTCTGAGTGTACTCCATTGTGTGAACACACCACAGTTTAGTTGCCATCCAACTCTTACTGCTGGACACTTGGATTGCTTCGAGTTTGCAGTAAGAACAAATGAAGCTGCCACGAGCATTCTTGTATGTTTTTTGTTGGACATATGCACTTAATTTTGTGCATTATACCCAGAAGAGGAATTGCTGGGTTATATGGCATATCTATATTTAGCTTTAGTAGTACTGCTCTGCATTTTTCCAAAATAGCTGTTTCACACCCCCATCAGCAATGTATGGGAATTCTATTTGCTCCGTGTCCTTGTCAACACATGTTATTTTCAATTTTAGACATTCTTGTAGGTGGGCAGTTTTCCATTCACATGTATAATAGCACTAGTTATACTGCCATGTGCATGGCAGTTTCCTAATAGTTTATTAATACCTAGATTTCCCTTTCTTAATGTAATGGGCTTTTTGCTGGTTGCAGAGTCATTCAGCTGGCAACGATGGTTTCAAACCCTCCTTGCAGCTATGTGTGGACCCCTGACTAAGTTCTGGTCAGTGGGACTAACAGAAGCAATGTGTGCCACTTCCCAGATTTGCTCTTAAATCTAATGATCATGTTCTTCCTGGCCTCTGGGATCTATGGACCACACTCTTCCTCTTGCTAGCTTAAAGTCACATCCAGGTGGAGGATGGCACATCTGCACCAATCTTGGTCTACCTGTCTACCTCTGCCAATGTTACATAAGAAGTAAATAAGCTTCTGCCTTGGCTGGACCACTGTAAGTGGTTCTTTATTGAGACCCTGCACCCAAAGAAACATACTGTGATTACCTGTTTGCCCTCTGGCTCTAACTCACCTAGGCACGTGTTATTTTTGTCTTCTCAGCACCCGTCTGTCCATTAGGGAATTGCTACTCACCCAGTCTGGTGGCTCTGTGAGTTTCTGGACCATTGCCACAGGCATAAGCACATGGCCCGTATATGACCAGTTGTGATTCCTCAACCCTGTCCAGAATTATGGGTCCATGGGATTGGTATGAAACTCAATAGAGGCAGTCAAAGTCCTTCCATGAGACTTGCAACATGGAGCGAAAGAGTCTTTGTCACTGTTTTGGAGTTTGGCTGTCAGTAGCCTTGTGGCAGAACAGAAGGAAACCAACACCCAAACAGAACCACAGCTCACCAGAGGAAAAGAGGGACAGAAAAAGGAGGGGAGAGGAAGACTGACAACGGCACCTGTGCCCCTGAATCTCCTCTACCTGGAGCACCTTCAGATGCAAGTGAGCCAATAGTTTGAGCTGAGTTTCTGTCACTTGCAACCAAGAGTCCTGCTACCTTCAGTAAGGCAATAAAGTTGTTTGGGGGCAATTTTAGATGAATGTTGTATGAGATGCGGGGTTATAAGGTCCTTTTCATTTAAAATAGTAATTCTTGGCTCGGCACCTGTGGCTCAATTGGCTAAGGCGCCAGCCACATACACCTAAGGTGGTGGGTTCGAATCCCCAGCCCAGGCCTGCCAAACAACAATGATGGTTACAACCAAAAAATGGCCAGGCGTTGTGGCAGGCGCCTGTAATCCCAGCTACTTGGGAGGCGGAGGCAGGAGACTCGCTTGAGCCCAGGAGTTGGAGGTTGCTGTGAGTGTGATGCCATGGCACTCTACCCAGGGGGATAGCTTGAGGCTCCATCTCAAAAATAAAAAAATAAAAAAAATAAAATTAAATAGTAATTCTTAATCTAATAGATTTTGTCCAGATGGAATGGATGGGAAGAAAAGAATTATTTTTTTCCCACTAACCTCTAATTGGAATGAAGCATTTCTTTCAAGTATCCATGCAGGTACCAAACACAGCCATACCAGTAGTATGTATGGACTTGCTCCCAGGAGAAATTGCAGCAATTCTCACATTACATCTCACTTGTCACCGACTCTAAGATATGGGGTAGCTTAGCAGGACTTTGAAACTACTGGGTATTAAACCTGCTGCTGGAGCATATTCCAGTTTGTAAAAAAAGAAACAAATGGATTACATTTAAAAATATTTTGGTAATTGCATTTCAGTACAATTGATTTCCTTTCTAATGCCATATTTGACTTTAAACATTTAAGTGCATTATTTTAAAAAGACATCTGTAGACTTCACCAGTCTGTAGAAGCTCAAAATGTAGACCAGAGAAGAAAGAAAAACATGAAGAAATAATTGTAATGGAAGCTGGTGCAGGCTCCAAAGAAGAGATGTGTAAGGTGATAACATAACCACAGAGGGGTGGGGTGGGGGACACTTACTTAGCTCTGCCCAGGTGTGAGAGTGGGTGCGGGAGGAAACGATGTGTGGGCAGACACTTACCATGTGAGGGTGTTTGTCAATAAGCCAGTGGAGCAGGAAGGGCCTGTGGCTCTGGCAGCTGGCAGCAGGCAGCAGGTCAGAAAGGCATCTCTGGGGCAGGTCATTTGGGTAGGTAGCAGCACCGGTTAAACCAATGTTCAGACAGGGTGGCACATCAGTGCCCTGTTCCCCCGACACCCTGGGCCTCTTTCTCTGCAATATTTACCCTCCACCAGTATGACAAAGGATGGCTTGACAATCCATGCTGCAGGCTCAGTGACATAGGAAGAGAGTGCATGAGGACTAGATTACACCCCTTCACCATATTAGTTAGTACTTAGAGGTCTGATGGCGGAAACACAGTGCAGGGAGCACAGAACGACCGTAATGCCTCGGCAAGGCCTTTATTTACGTGCTGCTGCCAGTGTGACCCCAAATTTCCAAATGCCGCTTTTAGTAAAAGAGCCCTGTGTGCCCTGTGGGGATCTCTTGACAGTAAGGACACAAGAGAATGCTAGGGGTTATCCAGAAGCCCCCAGGACCCTCAGAATCCTTGGTGGCTTCCCTCTTCCAGGTGGAAGGCTCTGACAGCGAGGATGTCTGACAGAGCTGCCCAGGGAGGACCCTTCATTTTGGGGAGGCTGGCTAGGAAAGTGGGCCCGGATGCCTACACTTTTAGCATCCTTTTCTTGGTTTGGGGGCAGGATAGGGATGACCGGATAGGGGTGGTGATCAGTGGCCCAGGCACAGTCCTGCACTAGCCACTGCACAGCAATAGGGGATAGGCCTTCCCATCAACGCCTCTGCAGAGCACCCTGTGGTCATATTCAAAGGCCATCTCCCTAGAAGGTTCGGCAGCCCTCCAGAGGGGGCCCATGTCTCCATTCACTGTGCCAACCTTTCTCTAAGTTTAGCCTGGACCTTTCACCTACAGCTACAAGTGAAGGACAACAGGCCAGTTCTTTCTGAAGACCGTTTCTTCCTCCACTGCTCACACAGTCACCACTGGGACAATGTGGACATTGCCTCCAGCCCACCACATGTGCATGTCCCTCCCTCCAAGTGTGATGCAGAAGCAGAGGAACCAGTGTCTCTCCCCCACATCGGCTCAGGCGAGGTCTGAAGCTGAGTTTTATTTATGCCAAGTCAGCTGCCATAGTTGAGTTTCTGTCTCATATGGGATTTAAATATTATCCGTTCAGTTGCTGTGCTCATCTGCACATAAGTATTAGCATTCTGGTGGGGAAATGTAGGGAATCTTTACAAAACATGTCCTCAGTTTCCAAACATTCCACATTTCTGGGGAAAGACAGAGACAAATCAGTCAATATGATGTTTTGATATGCTTGAAATGAATACAGGAGCGGGAAATTGAGCAGGTCAGATGTGAGGCCGGTCTGGGGTTCATCTTGTTATTCTTATGTGGATGTTTGAAATGTTCCACAATAAAATATAAAACAAAAACAACAGCAATCAAAGGAGAAACCAGGCCACTCTGGCGGTTCTAGGTAATTATGCTTAAGAGAAAGGAACAGAAAAAGCCGTGTTTTGGAGGTTTCATTTAATTTTCTCCTATCCCCTTTGTACAAATTAGTAAACAGGCTAGAGAGATTCAGGATTCTTGAAGGTCATGATGCCAGAAGTGTGGGCTCCAGATCTATGCTAAGTCTCCACTCTGTCCTGGGCTGCCCTCTACCAGGTTCAGAGACGGCAGGTCTAACAGCCAGTACCCCTTCTGCTGCAAGTCTCCTCTGGCATGTTTCTGAGGTGGCCCCAGGCCTGTCTAGACGCTAGCCTGAAGGACATTCTCCTGCAGGGGCCACAGGCTCATTGGCAAGGAGATCTGTCACAAAGCTCTCACAGCAGGCAGAAATCCACTTCCTCATCTAATTTCTACCCATCTGTCCTCATTCTGCCCTTCATAACCCCACAGGGTAATCCTTCTTTCCTGGACAGTTTTGCAAATATTTGGGTTCTGCTGTCCTGTGCTATAAGCATTGATTTTCCAGGCTGAAGATCCAGTGTGTCCACTTCCCTCCAACAGCATCTGGTGGCTGCCTTGACATCAGCCATAGGCACGATATTCTAGACAGATATTCTAGGGCGAGTCCCTCCATCTGCTCAATCTATACTTGCATGTATAGATTCTAAGTATATACCTCTTTCCAGGGCACTGGACACTGTTAAATCAGCCCAGTCCTCATCTTCTTCTGCTACTTTTAATCCAAATGGGATGTGGAACCTAGATTCTTAGACTCCAACAATTGGAAAAGAGCTTGGAAAAGACATCTTCTGCACGTTTCCTATGATAGTTGTAGCACTGAATACTGAGGCACAGTGCTGTAGCTTACTGGCCGTCCACTCCTATGCTCTGCATCTCTTGCAAATGGCCACTCTATCCTCATAGTGGGTAGTATGGACAGCTGAGGCCCTAGGCTACCTTGCAAGAGTCAGAGCCCAGAGTCAATTGCACTCTGTCAGATTCCAGGCCCAAACTCCTCAGCAAGTGGGTCATGACCACTATGCAGCAAAGGGAGGATGGGGGGTGAGCTCCCCACCCCACCTTGCTGGGCACCAGCTTTGCCATCTTCATCTTTGCTAGGCCTAAACCCTGTTCTCAGAGGCCCCATAGAGAACTTTGTGATGCAGGGGCTTTTGGTCATTTAGGAACTACTTCATTTATAAACTCTGGCACTCAGCAGCAGTGGTCAGCAGGATCCTGCCCCTTGCCCCCAAGGACAATATGGAGTTCAGGGAGCTGTCACATGATGTAGTGAAGGGCTCCTCACATTTGGGGGAATCCTGATTCAATCAGAATCCTGGTTCTATCAGAACTGTGTCCCTTTCTTGGGACTGGCCTGTCGGCCCAGCCAGTCACTCCATTGTCCCCCTTTGGGTAGAAGGGAGGTAGCCTGGATGGAGCAATACCATCTTTGAGGGACCCCAGCTCCCTTAACTGATGAGTAAGTCCCAAATAATGTTTCAGCAGAGACTATACTCAGAGACCCTTTGACATGTAGAGTGTAAATGGAAGAACGTCCAGCAAAGTGTTGTTATGTCTGCATCCTGTGGCAGACAAACCATGACTGGAAAAGGTGCCTGCTTACTTGCCCTGGAAAAATGGGAGAGGTCTGGTTTGGAATGTTCTTACCCAGTCAGAGCCAGTGTTCTCCTGGGTGCCTTCCTGCTTTGCTCACACCGCAGGTCAGGCTCCAGCAGAGCAGGCCCCACAGCCTAGGGGTGCAGGAAACCTTGAGGATTTGGGGTAGGCATGGAAAGAGTGGGGTGTGTTCCTCAGGAGGTGGTGAGGAAGGGGATGGCAAGGCATATCTTGGTTTTTGGAACCCATGCTTGATCCAGCTGAGACCAGGCCAGGGCAGGGGGCAGCTTCCAGGCTGGGCTGTTGGAGCCTGGGAGGGGAGGTAGAACGTGGGGAGAAAGAAGGGGGAGGAAAAGTGGGAGGGGAGAAGAAGGCGAGGAGGAGGAGAAGGGTATTTAGGAAAGTGAGGGAAGGGGAGGGAGGGAAAGCGAGGCTGGGGGAGGAGGAGGGAGGTGAGTAGGGGCGGGGGGAGGAGGAAGAAGGGGGAGGGACCAGGGAAGGGAAGAGCGGGAGGGGGAGGAGGAAGGAGAGGAGGAGAGAAGAGGGGGGAGCGGAGGAGGGGCCTGGGCGCCCGCCCCGCGCCCTAAGTCCCCGCGTCGGCCTCAGCTCCCTTGCGCGCCGCAGCATCCCCGCCGCCTCTAAGACTCCCCGCCGCCTCCTACCCGCGCCCGGCAGCGTCTAGCCATTGCCGCCATTCCTGGCGCGGGAGCTCGCCGGGCCGGGCGCCGCTGCCGGCAGGACGCGCGCTCCAGGTAAGCGTCTGGGCTGCCGCAGGAGGGAGGGCGAGCGAGGCCCGGCAGGTGCTCGTGGGGGAGGTGGGGGCTGGCCTGGGCTATCCTCGAAGCCCCTTCTACGCGCCCCCGGCCCCTTCTCGGACCCCACCAGGAGTCCCCTTCTGGAACCCTTTTCCCCTTCCCGCCCCCGACCCCTTGGACTCCTCCCCGATCCCTCCCTAGACTCTCTCGGGACGCCTCTCGGAGCCACCTACCCAGGCCCTTCCTCGGACGCCCTGGACTCCTCCCAATCCCTGCCCTTGCCTCCTCTCCTTCCCGGTTCCCTTCCCGATCCCTGCGCGCAGGTGGCTCCTCTGGACGCGGGGGCGCTGGGCGCGCGGCAGACCCGGGCCGGGGAGGGGGCGATGCGCTCGGCCAGGCCCCGCCGAGCCCCGGCCCGCACGGTCAGGCCCCGCTAGGTCGGGCCCCGCTAGGTCAGGCCAGGCTCAGGCCAGCCTGGTCTCCGGCCGGGCCCTCGCGGGCTTCTATTTTGGGCGCAGAGGCCACGGCCCCTGCGCCCTGGACCTGGCGCCGTGCACTCAGACAGGTGGGGCAGGTCGGGCCTCAGCAGTCAGGTCGTCGCCTTGGCTGTGAGTGCTGAAGGCCTTGGTTTCCGTTAGAGTTGTGGCTGCATCAGTCTGGAACAGCCCAAGAGAACCACAAGCCTTAGCTCGGGCTGCACCTGTTGCCGCCGCCTGGTGAGCTACAAGGGGCTGGCTTTGCTGGGGTTTTGCCAGTAAAAACATGTAAAGGAGAGTTAAGTTCGCGGTTATCCTTTTTATTTTTGTGACTTAGTGTTTTGGGGAGGGGGTAGGTGAGTGAATGGGAGTCTGTAGGTGGGCGGTTCCCTTACAACGAGGCCTGTTGTGGAGGGCTGAGGGCTGGGCCCGGCATTCCGAAGCTTTTGCCACATGAAGTTGTTCTGCTTTTGTTTTGAAAACCACCCTGTGTTGAGCACATCCCAGGCTCCTGGGTGGCCAGGCCCCCGGAAGGCCAAGCTGGGCCTGGGGCCTGGGGCCAAGCTTCTCACCCTGCTGTTCTGAGCCTTTTCAAATCCACCAGGCGCCAATGAGTGGAAGTTTCCTTTTCAGGGAGTGAAGTGATACCTGTGGCCTGTCACCTCATATGTGCTGGGCCTGGGGCCTGTCTGTGGCTGCCCAGGCGAGGTTATTTGGGAATGTTTGCTGTGTCCCAGAAACAGCAGCTTTGGCCAATGCAGGGGCCGGATTCTGGTAGAGATGATAATGCCCCGATTGTCATTTTGACGGTTGGTGTCTGTGCATATCATGTCTTGGTAACCGTCTGCCAGAAGAAGAAGAAAGTAGGCTTGCTCTGAGAATCCTGCCAGGCAGCATGGGATGGGAGGGTGAGGGACATAGCAGTGTGTTTCTGTGGGTAAGTGTCTGGGAATACGCACAACTTTAAGACAAATGGAGAAATAAAAACTCATCTCTGGCACCAGAGAAGCTCTGGGGTCCCTCCCTTGCACAGTGTTGCAAGTCCTCAAACTGGCACAAGAGCCAGGGGTCTGCCTCCCCAGAACGGGCTTCTCTGTCTGTCTACAGCTCCTAACCAGCCCACCCTCCCAACCAGCACTCTGCTGAACAGGCAGCCTTGCACAGACCCCTCCCTGAGTGGCTAGAGTACGAGGCCAATGGCCATGCTGCCTAACTGGGTGGGGGGGGAGGCTGGGGCCAGGGAGATGTCCTTGGTGACATCATCCACTTGTGGACAGTCTACTCCGAGTGGACTATCATCTGCAGCTGCCTTCCTCACACCAGGCAGATGTGTCTAGGCTGATGCTTGGGAGTGCATGCTAATGGCTGCCTCTGAGTAAAGAGGGAGGGGATGTCCACTGGTGCCAGTACAACAGTGAAATCAATAATGCATTGCAAAGATCAATGGTTTTCTCCATCTTCTGTGCTTCTGGAAGGAGCTAGCCAAGTCCTCCCTTTGGGTTTTATTTCTGGTGGGGAGGGAGGGATGCATGGGTTCAGGAGAGTGGCAGCAGATTCCTCTTCTGACTCCTTGGACCTGGGACCCTTCTACCCTTCTTCCCCCTGGTATTCCCATTGTCCACAGATTTTAGGCCTACCTAGGCTCTGCTGGCTCTGGAAGGGAGTTCTCTTCCTGATTGTTTTGCAATTAACAGCAATCTCCCTGCTGCATGTTAAGAATTTACTTGGTTAAAAGAACTCTTGGAAAAGTGCTCAGAGTACCCGCTACTGGGGCTCCTTGTGTGCCCAGGTTCCCAGATATCAGGCTTTTTTGAGAAGGACCTGCTAACCATCTAGGCATGCAGGGTGCCCGTGGGGGTGAAACTGGCTAAGTAAAAATGTAGAAATGACAGTGTCATCGGCTCACTGTCAAGGGTGTTGCTGGGAGAAAGACTGCCCCTTGTTCTCTACTGGGCATTTATTTCTCTCTTGCACTTGGACAATTCCAGAGGAAGACTGGAAGGTGAGAAGGGAAGTGGCAGAGGCCCTGGGGAGAGAGTCATCCCTTTGGCCCTGTCTGCCCTGTGCTTGGCATGTGCACCTCCCGCAGCTCTGCTGTCCATGCCTTTGGCATTCCATGGCCCAGGGCTGTCCCCACTGTCTCAAGGTGTCTCTGAGAGCTGGGCCGGTAGGACAGGCTCCTCTGCATGTGTCAGGGAGAGGTTTGTGAGGGACTTAGCGTAACTCCACCATGGAGAAGTGACACAAGGTAAGTAGAGATTTATTGGGAAGAAATATCTGCTGATTCAGTCAGGTTGAGCGGGTGTGCCCATGGCCTTCCCTGGAAGCTGGGGTGGGGCATTTCAGCACACTAATTAAAGTGATCATTGAGAAAAACAAATGGCTGCTTTAAGTCTCTTTCCAGCTTCTGTGACCCTCCCTGAGTGCATTGCATTTATCTGGGGTTGCTGTGGGGGAGGGGGAGCTAGTCCCTGCTGCTACTCCCAGGACATTGACAACAGTCTAAGGGTGCAGAACCCCACAACCACCTTCCTATAGAGCTTTTCTGAGTCTGGGGTGGGGCAGGGTCCTGTTATTTGGTCTGAAAGTGTCAGATGCTGCCCATGAAAGCCATGGCTGAACCCCTACCCTAGTGTCTTCTAAGTGGCACCGGGAGACTGTGGGCTTTGAACAAAGCCTAACCCAGAGCTCCCAGTCAGATTAGCATTAGATGCAAGAGTTAGTCCTTTTAGAATATGTCATTTGTGAGACAGTTGAGTAAATGATGATTTTAAGGAATTCCTTGGCTCAGTGCCTATGGCTCAAGTGGCTAAGGCACCAGCCACATACACCTAAGGTGGCAGATTCGAATCCAGCCCCGGCCTGCCAAACAACAATGATGGCTGCAACCAAAAAATAGCCGGGAGTTGTGGCCTGCACCTGTGGTCCCAGCTACTTGGGAGGCGGAGGCAAGAGACTCGCTTGAGCCCAGGAGTTGGAGGTTGCTGTGAGTTGTGATGCCATGGCACTCTACCCAAGCGGACAGTTTGAGGCTCTCAACAACAACAACAAAAAAGGAATTCCTTAATCACACCAATGGTGTTATGTTAAAATGATTTTTGCCCTTTAATGATGGATACTGAGTTTTCACAAATGAAGTGATAAGAAAAATGGGAGCTGCCTCACATTAGTGTGAGGTGGGGAGGGTGTGGGTGTGGGGAAGGTTTGGGGTCCCCTCAGTGGACAGTTTGGGGCCCAGGTGAGAGTTTCTAGGTTCATTATTCTGTTCTGGCCACTTTTGCATACTTTTGAAATTCTCCATAATTAAAAGTTAAGAATAATCTAAGAAGTCCAATTTTTACCCAGAAGATGCCATTGGATCCAGTATATCGTGAAACAATGCAAAAGTGTATTTTAAAAGACATGCTGATATATTACATGGAAACATTACTCCTTCCTAAGTTGAAGGTCCCATTTATATGCACACACATTTGTAGGTGCTTACGCAAGAAATCTCATCTGAATAGACACACACCTTATATTCCAACAGATTGTTATGGAACTGCCCCAGGCTGTGGGGACACAGCCCTACAAGTTCCAGTGTCAGCAAGGGAAGGAAGGGTAGAGGAGGGGAGGAGCAGAGGAACTTATACTTCTACTATCTCTTCTGTGTGGTCTGTTTTTGTTACAGAGGAAGTATTTTTGTAATTATAACATTAATTTTTAGAAAGGATCTCCATTAAGCAATAGAATATCCTCAGACACTTTAAAGAGAATTTGATTTTAGTGAAATTCATGTTCCTATACAACCTCATAAACAAATGAATTGGCTTATGAGGCAATCAGTGAATCAAGTTATTGACCCCCTGAATGTGGGCCATGACAAGACAGAAGTCGGTAGCCTATCCTCAGCAGCAGAGGAGACAAGATGAGGACCCTGAAGATTGAATCACGGTATAATCCAGTGACAGAAGAGCCAACCCGGAGCTCAGTATAGAAATGAAGGCAAAGTCTGTTCCAGGGCCTGGTCTGAGCAGGTCCCCACCTCCCGCTGCTGGCTAAGCTGCCCCCCTGTGGATTGTTCCATGGTTTCAAGGGTACCTTTATTTTCTCTTTCCATTTAGAAGAGGACATGTTAAATAACCTGAAGCTGTGATAGCAAAAAAGCATAAAAATGGTACATATAGCATAGAAGTCTGCCCAGCAAAAAGTAGAGGTTACCCAGAATTATGCTTTTGTATTTTCCTGACCTATTGCCAGATATTAGAGTTGCTTGAACAGACAGAATATGATTTGCTTTGATCTAGAATTGGGTGTTTGGCCTGTTGATCTGTGTTTTGATTTTGTGTGGAAGGACAGTAAAGAAGCATGCACTTGGCCCCCTCTCCTTCTCACCGTGTGTGTGGGAGCTTTTCTTTGTTGTTGTGTTGACTTGTGTATTCCAGTGTGGTGAGGGCACAGCCTGGCACTGCATTGAGGGTGGTGGCCAGCTCTGAGCTGGGACACTTGAAAGGGTGTTGGGGCGTGCTCCTGGTGGTGCTACTGAAGCCACCCACCTGGCCCAGACTGTCCAGTGTGTGAGTGCTGGTCCACCTTCCTATTGGGATCAGACACACTCCCTATATCTTCCTCCTTGCTAGGAGGTCTCAGGGCTCCAATGCAGGAAGAGCTGGGCCATCTGGGCCAAGCATGGTGCTGGCTTCTCCGGGCCTGGGAGGTGATGTTCCCATGTACCAAGTTTTTGATGTGAAAGAACTGGTTTCCTTTAAGTCAGACCAATGGGGTGGTCAGGGACTGACCCCACCGAAGGGTTTTTTTTTGTGCATCTGTTTAAGGAGGACAACAATCATGCGAAGACAAACCATCACTGGGTCAGTCCCTGCCTGTCCCCACGCCAGTGGACTGCGACTCTTTGTCCACTTGGTGATGTTTCTCTAATTCCCCCAGAAAGTGTCCCCTGATTACCAATGAAGTCTGGACTAGAAGGCCTTGCTCCTTGGAGCTGTGGTGGTGTGGAGTGAGAAGGAGTGACAGGCTGGAGGGGTGTCTGGAGGTGGTGCGGACCAAGGTTCTGAAGCCAGGTGGCTCCTGGAATGTTCCAGCACATGTGAGCAGTGGCAGAAGGGCTGTGGGCAGAGTGAGGTGAGCCACCTGGTTCAGGTGGTGAGGCAGCCCCATTCTGGGCTTTCTGTGAAGATGGAGCTGACGAGGACAGGGGGCGTAACAGAGGGGTCTGCCATGGCTTCAGGTTCTTGGCTCAGGCAGCGGGAGAGTGGAGGCACAGTCACTCTGAGACAGCATAGCAGGGGCACAGTCTGGGGGCCCAGAGGGACTGCATGGCTCTCAAGGTGGTTCAGCCAGGGGGACATTACTGGGGAGGAGTCTAGAGGTTGGGGTGGGAGCAGTCAGCTGAGACTCTAAACCTGGCAGTTGTTGTCATAGAGGTGACATTTTGAAAGCTGGAAGTTGGGACCCCCCAGGGTATCTGGGTAGATGGAAAATAGAAGTGGCCTGAGGACTGAGCCCAGGACAAGGGACCAAGAAGGTGTAGAACAAGGTAGGAAAAGACCTGGGGGTGTCGTGGAGGCCATAGGCAGGATGTGTTTTGGGGGAGGGTATCAGTGAGGCTGCATCGGTGAGCATGGAAGATGGCCTTGAGCTAGAGTTAGGCTACATGAGATTGCCAGTGGTGGGCCCGGAAGCAGCAGCTGAGGGAGTTTCCCAGAGAAGAAGGAGGGAACTTGGGACAGCAGGAGCTGATAACTTTTTTGAGAATTTTTCCTTGAAGAGACATGGAGAGGGGGGGTGGTGCTTTTGAGCAGATGGGCTGGGAGGGACCTGTTTTCAGGGTTTGAGTCCTGAAGGGAAATGACTGAGCTGAGTGGCAGAGAGCTGTGAGGTGGCTAGACAGGGCTTTTGTTCATTTGCTGCGTGTGCTGTCCATCTGTCAGCCCAGGAGCAGTCCCAGGAGCTCAAAATCCCCTCCTGCAGCTTTGTACTCCCCCTGGCCTCCTAGCTATCACTGATCTAGTTTACTACAGATTAGATTTATTCTTCAAGAGTTTCAGAGTGGAAGCATATATTTTACAGTTGTTCCTCAACTTACCATGGGGGTCACATCCCAATAAACCCACTGTCGAGTTGAAAATATCCTAAGTCAAAAATGCATTTAAATACCTGCTTACCTAATATCACAGCTTAGCCCAGCTTTCCTTTTAACATGCTCAGAACATCTCCTTACATTAGTTAGCCTTCAGTTGGGCAAAGCCATCTCATACAAAGCCTATCTTATAACAAAGTTTGACTATTGTGTAATTTATTGAATACTGTACTGAGAATGAAAAACAGAAAGGTTGTATGGGTACTAGGAATTCAGTTTATGCTGGATTCCTATTGCTCTCACACCACTGTAAAGTCAAATAATTATAAATTGAATCATTGTAAATCGGGGACTGTATACTCTTTTTGTGTACAGCTTCTTTCACTCTGCATAATGCTTATGAGATTCTTACACGTAGCTGTGTGGGTCAGTACTTGTCTTTTTATGGCTGAATAGTATTTTGTTGTATGGATGCATCGTGGTTTATTCATTCCCCTGTTGGTGGATGTTTGGGTGGTTTCCTTTTCTGCGTTATTGTGAATAAGAGTGAATAGGCTGAAATTCAACAGGAAAAAGCCCCAACAACCAGCTAAACACAGGTAAACATACCACCAGAGAAGGCATACAAATGGCCAACAAGCGTGTGAGAAGATGCTCATTAGGAAAATGCAGATCAAAACCATATTATACCCCCCAGCATAGCTTTAATCAAAACAGTGGGAATTAACCAGTATGTTGAGGATTTGGAGAAATTGGAACCCTCCATACACTGCTCATGGAAATGGAAAGTGGTGCAGCTGTTTTGGAAAATGGTTTAGAGATTTCCTCAAAAAGTAAAACACACGGCGCCTGTGGCTCAAGCGGGTAAGGCGCCAGCCACATACACCTGAGCTGGCGGGTTCAAATCGAGCCTGGGCCCGCCAAACAACAATGACGGCTGCAATGAAAAATAGCCGGGCACTGTGGGGGGCGCCTTTAGTCCCAGCTACTCGGGAGGCTGAGGCAAGAGAATCGCTGAGCCCAGGAGTTGGAGGTTGCTATGAGCTGTGATACCACAGCACTTTACCCAGGGACACAGCATGAGGCTCTGTCTCAAAAAAAAAGGTAAAACATAGAATTACCATATGACTCAGCAGTTCTACTCCTAGGTGTATACATAAAAGAATTGAAAGCAGGAACTGAAAAACTTATCCCTGACTGTTCATAGCAGCCAAAAGACAACCCAACGCCCATTTGGATATATGAGTAAGCCAAATGCGTTATATCCATACAATGAATGTTGTTCAGCTATAAAAAGAAATGAGACACTCATACCTGTGGTCCCCCAAGCCCTGGGCTGCAGCCTGGCACTGGTGGTGGTGGTGGTTGGGTGGTGATGGTGGTCATGGCCTGTTAGGAGCCTGGCCACATGGCAAGAGGTAAGTGGGGGTGAAGCTTCCTCTGTATTTACCATACTTGGCATCATCGCCTGAGCTCTGCTTCCTATCAGATCAGGGACAGCCTTAGATTCTCATAGGAACTGTACTGTATAGCTTCAGATTCTCATAGGAACTTGAAATCTACCAAAAACAGCATGTGAGGGGTCTAGGTTGCTCACACATGCTTTTTATGAGACTCTGATGTCCCCCCTCCTCAAGCCCTGTCGGTGGACAAACCGTCTTCCATGAAACTGGTCCTTGGGCTCGGCGCCTGTGGCTCAAGCGGCTAAGGCTCCAGCCACATACACCTAAGGTGGCAGGTTCGAATCCAGCCTGGCCCCGCCAAACAACAATAATGGCTGCAACCAAAAAATAGCCGGGCGTTGTGGCGGGCACCTGTGGTCCCAGCTACTTGGGAGACTGAGGCAGGAGACTCGCTTGAACCCAGGAGTTGGAGGTTGCTGTGAGCATTGAGGCCATGGCACTCTACCCAGGGTGACAGCTTGAGGCTCTGTCTCAAAAAAAAAAAAAAAAGAGAAACTAGTCCTTGGTGCCAAAAATGTTGGGGACCACTAAAGAAGATGAACTTTGAAAATGTTATGCCAAGCGGAGGTGGCCAGGCACAAGACTCTGTGTCGTATGACTCCTTTTCTGTGAAATGCTTAGAATAGGCAAATCCTTACAGACAGAAGGCAAATTCGTGGCTGTTGCCAGGGGAGAATGGAGGAATGGCTCGTGAGGTGGTGAAAGTTTTCTGGAACTAGATGGTGGTGGTAGGTGCATAGTACTATGAGTGTACAAATGCCACAGGGTTGTACACTTTAAAATGGTGAACTTTATCTTAGGAGTATTTTACCACCATAAAAAATGATAACAATAAGTGCTATCTGCATTCATAGGCAAGTCTTCGTGTGGACTTATGTTTTCCTTTCTCACAAGTCACTACCTACGAGTGGAATTGCAGGTAAGTCTGGGTAACTTCATTGAACACTGGCAAACCGATCTCCAGACTGGTTGTATCGTCTTACATCCCCGCCACCCGAGTGTGAGAGTTGCAGTTGCTTCACATCCGTGCCAGCACTCGCTGTTGTCAGTCTCTTTAATTTTAGCTGTGCTAGTGGCAGTGTTGCACTGCCTTTATCATTGAGGTTTTAGTTTTTTCTTGTTCTTATTACCTATTTGCGTATATTAGTGAAGTAGCCATTCAGTTGTTTTCTTTTTTTTCTTTTCACTTTTAGTCGGGTTATGTGTCTTATATTTGAGTTGTAACAGTTCCTTACTTGTTCTGGAACCCAATCTTTTGTCATATATTTGCATTGCAAGTATTTTCTTTCAATCTACAGCTTGCCTTTTCATTTTATGAATTATAGTATTTAAAGGGCGGACTTTTTAGTTTTGTTTTTTTTTTTTTTTTTTTTTTTTGAGACAGAGCCTCTAGCTGTCCCCCTGGGTAGAGTGCCGTGGCATTACAGCTCACAGCAACCTCTAACTCCTGGGCTCAAGCGAGTCTCTTGCCTCTGCCTCCCAAGTAGCTGGGACCACAGG
>CAUYTI010146184.1:0-70578 GCA_963575145.1 Galago senegalensis | reverse complement strand
ACCTGTAGTCCCAGCTACTTGGGAGGCTGAGGCAGGAGACTTGCTTGAGCCCAGGAGTTGGAGGTTGCTGTGAGCTGTGATGCCATGGCACTCTACCCAGGGGGATAGCTTGAGGCTCCGTCTCAAAAAAAAAAAAAAAGAAAGAAAGAAAGAAAGAAGTGAACTTTAAATATAAAGACACATTGGTTAAAAGTAAAAGGATAAAGGTGTAACTTGGAAATACTAGCCAAAACAAAACAAAAAAAAAATCCTAGTGGTTATAAATATGTTAGAGAAAGTATATTTAAGAGCAAACAATACTAGCAAAGATAAAAGTAGGTGATTTTATAATCATAAAGTGGCCAATTTTTCAAGAGGGCATAACAACCGTGAACAGTAATGTACCTATGAACAGACTTTCAGAGTACATAAGGGAAACATGGGTACACATATAAAACTGCAAGAGGCAGACAAATCCACAATTGTAGTTTGATACTTCTCTGTCAAGAAATGACAGAAAAAGTAGATGTGGGATCAATAAAAGCATTTAAGATGGTGCTACACTATCAACCAACAATAGCAGATTATGTCATTTTTCAATTGTTCACAAACTGTTTAACATGATAGTTCCTTTTCTGGGATGTAAAACTGGTCTAAACAACTTAAAAATGATTAAAATCACACAAAATATATTTTCAGAGCACAATCAAATCAGAAACAACAGAAAGATATCTGGAAAATCCCCCATTATTTGTAAACCCAATAACATACTTTAAATAACATATAACTCAAAGAAGAAATCTAAAGGAAATGTTTTCAACGTAATAAAAGTGAAAACACAATGTACTAAAATTTGTAGAATGTCAGTAAAGCAATACTTAGGGAGAAAATCTTAGCACTAAATGTCTACATAATAGAAAAGATTGATCTCAAATTGATGACTTCAAATTCAGTCCAAGAAATTAGAATGTTAAAAGAAATTAAACTCCAAGTAAGCAAAATCAGAGAAAAAGTAATATAAGCAGAAATCAATGATACAGAAAACAAAAATAATTTACATCAATAAAACCAAAACCTATTGAACTTTGAGAAGATCAATAAACCTGATAAACCTCTAGTCAGACTGATAAGAAAATAAAGGAGAGACACAAATTATAAATACTGGGAGTGAGAAAAGTGAGTTCACTGTAGATCCTGTAGATATTATCATAGAAGAATAGTAAGAAAATATTTTGAACAACTTTTATGCCAATATATTAGAAAATTTAGATAAAAAGAGGGGGGAACCTATCAGAAAGAATTTTAGAGAAAGACTACGGGAACACACCTGTGATTAAATAAGTTGGGTTTGTTACTCCTTTCCATGAGAGAAAGCACGTGCCAAGGAGAACCAAGTGGTGTCTCAGTATTAGGGTATTAGTAGAAATTTCTAATCTATATTCTAATTTCTAATCTATATTAGAAAATTTAGATAAAATAGGGGGGGACCTATCAGAAAGAATTTTAGAGAAAGACTACAGGAACACACCTGTGATTAAATAAGTTGGATTTGTTACTCCTTTCCATGAGAGAAAGCACGTGCCAAGGAGAACCAAGTGGTGTCTCAATATTAGAGTATTAATAGAAATCTATTATGGAATTTGAACTTTGGTTGGGAGATATGAGTGAGCATCTGATTCAAAGGGGGTTTGCTCTAATTGGATTCTGTCAGAAAGCAGAGGCTTAGAGGCATATGGTCCAGCCATTTAATTCCTAGTATTACTCAAGAGAAATCAATGTATGTCCTTATAAAGACTTGTGTGTGCATGAGCATTCACAGCAGCTTTATTTATTATACATACCCCCAAATTGGAAATAAACAAGATTTACATTAGCAAGTACTGTAAAATGTTAAACAAACTGGAATACATCTGTTCACTCAAATAGTGCTCTTCAATAAGTACTTAGGCACATAGGCTGGGTGTGATGGCTCACACCTGTAATCCCGGCACTTGGAAGGCTGAGATGGGTGGATTCCCTGAGTTTACAGGTTCCAGAACAACCTGAACAACAGTGAGACCTCCTCTCTAAAAAATAGCTGGGTGTGGTTGTGGACGCCTATAGTCCCAGCTATTTGGGAGGGTGAGGCAAGAGAATCCATTCAGCCCAAGAGTTTGAGGTTGCTGTGAGCTAAGATGCCATGGTATTCTACCAAGGGGGACCAAGTGAGACTCTGTCTTAAAAAAAAAAAAAAAGAATTTACACACATAGCAACAAGGATGACTCTCAGAACAAATGCTGAGTGAAAGAAGATGGGCAAATGTAAAATATATCTCTAAGACCCATTCCTACAAAATCCTGGAAAGTGTGAACTCACCTGCAGTGTCAGAAAGCAGATCAGTGGTTGCCAGGAGAAGAGCAGGAGAGGCTGTCAGGAGGATGAGAGTAGAAAGTAGCACAAGGAAGTGTTTAGCTGATGGATATTCATTATCTTGATTGTGGTGATTATTTCACACTTGTGCACATACACCAAGATTTAAATTTTGCAGCTGTAAAAATGTGAAATTTATCGCATGTTAATTCTGCCTGAATAAAGCATTTTTATTTATTTGTTTTATTTGTTTTTATTGAGACAGAGTCTCACTTTGTCACACCCAGTAGAGTACTATGGTGTCATAGCTCACAGCAACCTCAAACTCTTGGGCTTAAGCAATTCTCTCGCCTCAACCTCCCAAGTAGCTGGGACTACAGGAGCCTGCCACAGTGCCCAGCTATTGTTTTTGTTTGTTTAGCAGGCTGGGGCCGGGTTCTCAACCACCAGTCCAGAAGCATGTGGCTGGCACACTAACCATTGAGCAACAGTTGCCAGTCAAGAAGAAGAAAGCTTTTTTAAATGAAGGAAAGAAGACAGTTGGCTTTTCTAAACTCATGCACAATCACTTGAATCAGGAAAAATAGACTTGACCAAGACCTTACCTCTCCCCCTTGTGTTGGTAGTTATAGGTCGATTAGCATATGCATATCTTAGAATGTATTGATATTAGTTTTGATTAAAAATTCATAATTTTGGCTCAGCGCCTGTGGCTCAAGTGGCTAAGGCACCACGAAGGTGGCGAGTTCGAATCCAGCCAGGGCTGCCAAACAACAATGATGGCTGCAACCAAAAACAGCCAGGCGTTGTGGCAGGCACCTGTGGTCCCAGCTACTTTGGAGGCTGAGGCAGGAGACTCGCTTGAGCCCAGGAGTTAGAGGTTGCTGTGAGCTGTGGTGCCTTGGCACTCTGCCCAGGGGGATAGCTTGAGGCTCTGTCTCAAAAAAAAAATTCATAATTTTATGCATTTTGGGGTACAATGTCATGTTTTGATGTATGTAGTATGTATACAATGTGAAATGATTAAATCAACTCATTAACATATACATCACATTGCTTATACATCATTTTTATGGTAAGACATTTGAAATTTACACTTAGTTATTTTAAAATATGTAATAGATTATTTGCTGTAGTCATCCTGAGTGCAATAGATCTCAAAACCTATTCCTCCTGTCTATCTGAAACTTTGCACCCTTTGATCAACAACTCACCATTCCTTCCCACTCCACCCCGACTCCTACCCCTAGCTGCTGGTAACCATCCTTCCACTCTCTTTTAGCATATTTTAATGGAATGACTTTAGGAATAAGTAATCTGAGCGGTTAATGGAAGTTGAGGCTTATATTTGAGTCTTTCCCCCTCTATTTGTGTGATAGGAGGTGTTTTCTCCCTTGCTTATGTAGGCAATATGACTATTATGTTTGAAGACTAAATTACAGTCTTGGGTTCATGGAATTCACACAGGAAAATGCAGGAAAACTCTTTTTTTTTTCTCCCTAGACCAGACACTGATTTTCTTTCTGCCCTTCTACCCAGGGATCTTGACTCCTACTCAATACAAATATCCATAAAATTCTTGTCTTCCCTACATACAATAGCTATTTTATCTATCGCATTGTCTCTAAGCATGGTGTTTATGACCCTACACAGATTGGCTGAGAAGATTGCTTAGCTTTGCTCAAAAAGTACACATTATTCCTTTTTTATCTTTTCTTTTCTTTTTTTTTTTTTTTGAGACAGAGTCTCATTATGTCACCCTCACTAGAGTGCCATGAGGTCACAGCTCTCTTGGGCTTAAGCCATTCTCTTGTCTCAGGCTCCCACATAGCTGGAACTACAGGCACCTGCCACAACACCCAGCTATTTTTCTGTTGTAGTTGTCATTGTTGCTTAGCAGGCCCAGGCTGTTTTGAACCTGTCAGCCTTGGTGTATGGGGCCGGGGCTGTAACCACTGTGCTATGGTAAGGTGACCAGATTTAACATTGGTAAAGCAGGACACCATTGAGAGGGGCTGGGGAGGGTTTCTTAATTAAAAATTTGGTCTATATGGAGCAACAAAAATTTTCATAGAATGCAAAAATAGTATTGTAATTTTTTTTAATTTCAACGTAAGTACAATTTACAAATATAATACGTTTTAAAATTATGTATAGTATTATTTTATTCTTTGGCATATTTCTCATTTGAGTGAATTTTTTTTAGTAGATTGCTGTCGTTTTAAAAGGTCATGAAATTTTCACAAGAATTTGTTAAATTATATTTCACACATAAAATGGCTTTCTCAACTTTTAATTGTAATTTTTCTGATGTCCACATTTTATTTACCATAGAAAAAATGCGTTCAGTTGCAGCATTAGTTCCTGCACATATCCCACAATTTTTAGGGCATTATTGTATGGAACATAGTTTGTTTCAAAATGATGAAATATTTCTAACCATTTGTTCTCCATTGTGATTTTTGCTGATGCCCAAGATTTAACCTTTTCCTTATCGATTTTTTTCAATAATGATACCTCATAAGTCATAAGTGTCACTTTCAAGGCTAGCGCTAGACTTTTTGCTGCCACTATAAAATATAAATAATATGAGTACTATCTGCCAAATTCGTGAAATAAATAAATAAATTACTTACCTAAATTATCTGAATAGCTGATTTGTTGACATCACCTGTTTAACTAGCACTAGCACGCAATACAATGTATATCATCTGAGAGACAGTTACAAAATGTTTTCATCATTGCCAATGCCAAAAAATGCCATTGTTTATTAAGTCTGAACAATGGTGGTCAAATTATAACAACTGATCAACAATGTGAACTTTGATAAGCAGTTCTTGATAATCAGTTCTCAACAATTATTTGTTATTATTAAAGGTTAACATTATAAAATTAACAAAAATAATATAAAACTCATATCCTGGCGAAATAACCACATGGCAGCCAAAAACTGTATATTCCCTTCCCATGCTCCTGCCAGTCACTAGCTTATCGTGCATTCTTTCCAAAAATCAGGACTTTTTAAAAATGCTGCAGGACAGAGGATAAATTGTTAAAAATTGGGACTGTCCCACCAAAAGTGGGACATCTGGTCACCTTATAATGAAGACATTCCAAATCTTCTCTTTTAGCAATTTTCAAACACAACAGCAAATTATGGTTGACCCACTGTGCTGTTGTACGTTAGAACTTATTTCTTCTATCTAAACTGCATTTTTCTACCTAATAATCCACTTCTTTCCATGCCCTCCCATCTCCCCTACTGCTCCCAGTCTTCGGCAATCACCATGATAGTTTCTGCCTCCATGAAGTCAACCATTTTCTTGCCCCCCTATAAGTGAGAACATACAGTATTTGTCCTTCTGTGTCCGGCTTAGTTCATTTTACATAATGCTCTTCAGTATCCATGTTGCTGCATATAACTGGATTTTATTTCTGTTATGGAATAGCATTTCATTGTGTATACATGCCATACCATATTTTCTTTATTCATTTGTTGACAGACACTTAGGTTGATTCTTTATCTTGGCTTGGGTATAGTACCCTGCAATAAACATGGAAGTGCAGGTATCTCTTTGATATACTAACTTTCCTTTGTGTATATATGTATATACACACACACACCCCGCAGTGGGATTGGGGATCATATAGTAGCTCTAGTTTTAGTTTTTCAAGGAGCCTCCATATTGCTTTCCATAGTGGCTGTACTAATTTATATTCCCACCAACAGTGTATAAGAGTCAACTTCTCTACATCCTCATCAACACATATTATGTTTTGTCTTTTTGGTAGCAGCCATTCTAACAGCAGTGAGATGATACCTCATTGTGGTTTTCATATGTGTTTATCTGATGATAGTGATGTTGAACCCTTTTCCATAAATCTGTTACCCATTTGCATGTCTTCTTTTGAGAAATGTCTATTCAGATACTTTACCCATTTTTAAATTGGATAAGTTACGCTTTTTCTTTTCTTTTTTTCCTGTGGAGTTGTCTAAGTTTATTCTGGTTATTAATCTCTTGTCGATTGGGTCATTTTCAAATATTTTCTCCCAATCTGTAGATTGTGTCTTCACTCTGTTGAATGTTTCCTTTGCTAATGAAGATACTTTTTAGCTTGGTAGAATCTTATTTTTCCATTTTTCCTTTTATTGCTGGTACTTTGAGTTCTTACTCAAAAAATCTACACCCAGAACAATGTCCTGAAGCATTTACCAAATGTTTTTACTAGAAATTTCATGGTTTTAGATCTTTAACTAAGTCTTTAATCTATATAATTTCACATTTTGCATATGGTAAGAGATAGGAATCTAGTTTTCATTCTTCTAAATAAAGCTATTTCCCCCCAGCACTATAATTTATTGAAAACACTACTTTTGCCTCAGTGAATTTTCTTGCTGCTATTGTCAAAAATGAGTTGGTTGTAAGCATGGATTTATATCTGGGTTTTGTATTCTGTTCCATTGATCCATGTGTTTGTTTTCATGCTATGCTCTTTTGGTTACTACAGCTTTGTAGTATATTTTGAAGTTAGGTAGTGTGGTGCCTCTGGCTTTGTTCCTTCTGCTCAGAATTTCTTTTTGCTATTCAGTATCTTTTATTTATTTAAGGATTTTTTTTCTATTTCTATGAAGAATCTTATAATCAATATGAGTCTGTGATAATCTTGTTCTCCTATCCCCTCTGTCTCAAAATTTATTGCTAAGTATATACTGTGCCATATAATGAAACAAGAGTTGAAATCAAAGATCTTGAATATATTATGTTTGTCTGTGAATTCTGTGCTCAAAGAGTATTTTAAAACTGAAAGTCTAGATAAACAGCATTAATGAGGTGCAATGGATCTACTAGGTACAATGACATTATTCTATCAGCGAGGATTATTAAGATATAGTTCATATTTAGGCATTCTAAAATAAAAAAAATTATTAATGCATATTATTTCCAGTATTTTTTCAAGCATAAATTTCAAGAAACTTTTCTACAGTGCCAATATCAGATAAGGGTTTTCATTAGCTAATTAACTGTAACTTCTTTATGAATAATCCATTATTTGATTCATTCTCAGATATTGCAAAATTCTATAACTGGCCTAAGCACTACATAGTTATGGAATAGCAGAAGGTTTTAAACTTGCTTGAAAATTAATATTGCAAACATAAAATAAAACAGTAGAACCATGATGCATTGCAAAAATTGGAAATAAGAATTAGTGATGCCTCCAGAAAGTGTTCTGAAAATGTCACATATACCAGAAAAACATTCCTGCAAAATATATATCCAGCTTGCAAGAACCCATGAGAAGTGTATATGTTAATGAGATTATGAGGGTTTTTTTTGCAAAATGAAAATTCTTTTAATGCTCTCATTGGATTAACTTTTTAAAACTAACACTGTTGAGGTCTCTGCTTCACAGTTCCTTTTGCTTTGATATAGTCTATTTAGCAAAGCTAAAAGTTAAGTTCCTGAAAGTGCATACCATTTAAAAAACTTCTGAGCCACGTTTTTAGATGATTAAAAATAGATGGGTTGGTGAAATATTGATAAGACCTTTTGGCTCACAAATAGAACTATTTCCCCAATGTTCACTCGTCTTCTATCTTATGGAAGGTTTTCCAGTATTTTCAGGATTTCTCAGAGGAAACCACTTTGAGAAAGTGAACATCTGGAGAATGCTTTTAACCCACACATATTTTTCACCCGTGAAACCGATCTTTCCAAACCTTTTGTAAGACTTTTTCTTCATCAAGATAACTTCTGTAGTTTCAAAGCTTAGAGGCGTCCCTCTCTATTGTCTACTTATAAAATACTCACTCTTATCTCAAAGGGAAATTAGTAAAATACATGTATGTTTTGAAAAAACACTTTTTTATTTTTTATGTTTTTTCCATTCTCTCCTATTATAATTAAAATATGCATTCTACTTTTAAAAATTAACTTGAGTATACCTGACCATCTTAAAATGTAAATTATAAACAGACAAAAAACTTTCTAAATAAGAGGATGGAATCAGGTATCCAAAGATTCTTCACATATATTTGAAATTATTACTTATAAGAGTAACTCTGCCAATGCGCCCATCTGGTCACTTCTTCAAGTTATCTGTTGAGTTCTCTTCTGAGAATTATGAGGAATCTTGTATAGAATAATGAGAGTGAAAATTGGTCCCAAACTGTCTTTTCCTAACTAAAGTTTGTTTCTTTCTAAGAACTTTAATTCTAACTGCTCAACTTTTACCTACTATTAGTACCATGTTTCCAAATAATATTTCCTACTAAAATATTTGAAAACCAAAGTATATGATGAATATTATTATATGTTTCCCTAGCTCAAATTTTGGAGTACAAGAAGCAGGAACTGTTATTGACATTATATAATGATTTGAGAGAAATACTTTATCAGTGATTAATGTAGATTTAAAGAATATTATTAATGAATTGGACACCATTGCATATTTAGTCCTAGGTTAGATGTGACACTAGTTTCACCACTTCACATTTATAATGTATTCATCAAATAATAATTATAGAAAATGAAATCTGAGTAAGGAGAGAGAGGAAGGGCCTGGGTAAACTCCCCACTGCTGGGTACAGTGCATATTTCCCAGGTGAAAGTTAAAACTACAACTCAGATTTTAACCTTTCAAAAGAAAACTATGTGACCTAATATGTACCCCCATATTAATCTGAAATTATAAAAACTGAAATACACAAAAATTAATATAGATCATGTATATGACAGGAGGTATGAAATATGCTATATTAAATGTGGTTGGGACATTGTCTAATGTATAGATTTGTTGTTATAAAACAAGTAAAGATGATCTAAGTTAGTTATTTTCCTGGCTTAATCTATGCTAATAGCTACTATAAGCTGCTAATAGTTCATATATAATTTTAGGGCTACTCTTACCTATTAATTTTTACTATAAGTTATAAATGTTTATTATTTCAACATATTTCAGTTACAAATCACTTGTTCCTTTCTCATTTTCTCTCTTTTTCTTTCTTCAGTCATTCAACAAACATCTATCAAGTGCCCTTTATTTGTTTATGTAGGAAGTACGTAATCTGCATTAGAAACTTACACCATGCTAAATGTTATTTGGTCTAAATTATATGCAATACACGCATTGATTGTTTAACATATAAACTGAAGCAAAAATGAAATATTTGTAGAGTTTCCTAATTTGATAATTATATTTCTTATATACTAAAAATAATTCCAGAAATGTTATCTTAAGCTAAAAGTCATATAACTGTCATCAAATCTAAGTTTTATTCTTTGTTGTTTATCAGGAATTGAGTTAAATGTTTAACTTGCATGTCCTTATTAAATATTCACGACAACCCTGTGAGTCACATACTAAAATACTCCAAATACAGCAATGGCGGGAAAGACAGGAAAATCTCTTTTTTTCAGGCTGAATAATATTCCATTGTACGTATGTACCACTTTTTCTTTATGCATTCATCTGTTGATGTACATTTAGTTTAGGCTGTTTCACACTTTCAATATTGTTAATAGTGCTATATTGAACATGGGAGAGCATATATTTCTTTATTTCTTTAAGATTCCTATTTTCCAGCTAAGTGGTAGAAGCCAGTCACAAAAGGACAAATACTGTGTGGATCCACTTATAGGAAGTATCTACAAAAGAAACTCACACAGAGTATAAAATGGTGGTTGCCAGGGCCTGGGAAGAGGGGAAAATTGGCAGTTGCCGCCCAGTGAGTATAAAGTTTCAGTTATACAAGATGCATAATCTCTTGGGATCTGCTGAACAACCTCACACTTAACAACATTGTGTACTTAAGATGTTGAGGGGAAATCTCATGTTAAGTGTGCTCATCACAAAATAAATAAATAAATAAATGGACCAAGGAAAGAAAGGAAAAGTGGAATGTCTTACCTGGTTTTCTGGATCATGTAAGCGTCTTTGTGACTACAGTCTGAAATCAGGGTCCGTGTTCCTGAGACTGTATTAGAGCACTATATGTTTGAGTGAATATAGAAGCTTCTCCTTTCTCTTTCGTGTACTAGGTCAGATCGAGGGAGGGTGAATGGTGGGATCACACCTATAAATGCAAGGGTACATGTCGGATCTATTAAGTATAGAGTATAAATGTCTTACACAATAATTAAGTACCCGGTAAATGAGATGAGGTATATATTACACAGAGTGATGTAAGCATTCCTAATTCTATATGAAATCAGCACATTGTACTGATTTAATGCATAAATGCATTAAAGTAAAAAAAGCCTAAAATTGTATTTCAGTTTTCCAAAGTATGTGTAGTTTTGGCTTTTTGCTTTTTCAATTGCTGATTCCTTGTAGCTTTTAGGTGGGAAATCCTCTGTTCCATCTTAGCCTCTATCCTTCTGTTTTATGTTCACATATACTTATGTTTTTTTTTTTTTTACTTTCAGAAAATTATTTTTAAAGTGACAATTTGTCATATTGCTTTTCAATATTTGCTGCTGGTTAACCTGGGGCTTCAGTGAGTGCTGAATTACCGTCTTGAACTCTTTTTGAGATGTTATTCCGATTTATTTCTCTGTACTCAGTGTTAAATGAACTGCGTCCTTTTCTAACTCTGGAACATTCATATTCAATTTATTTTACTTTTCAATAGTAAAATATGGTCACAATTCTAACTGTTTAATAGGAATATTTATTTTTTTAAGTTTTTCCTTTTTTCCTTTTTATTATTATTATTTTTTATTAAATCATAGCAGTTTTGTTTCTCTAGTGCCTGAACTTTTTTATCTGAGTAGCAAACACATTCATTAAGGTGAGTGTCTGTGAGAAAGCGATGTTAAATTTTAATCCAGTCTGGCAATTGTGTCTGGTTTTTTTAGGTAACTCAAACCTTACTGGCCAGACTCAGATGAATTCTTTCCCCGCTTTCACTTACACATGTTCATTTCTTGTCTGGGTTTGCATTAAATTGGGTGCCTTTTATGACCTTAGTGAGGCCGGGGATATGAGGTCTGCAGATTCATAGGGAGAGCTCTGACCTCTTGCTTGATTCTGGTGTGGCAGGACAATCCTGACCTGCTAATTGGACTGTTAGTCACTTAGCTGGGATGGGGACCTATCCTAGGTAAGGGTTGTAGAATGCTGAAATTAGAGTAACTTTTCTTTTTCAATGAAGGAACTGCTGCCTCCCCAGCTAATTTGACCCCATCTTTGCCACTTACATTTTATCTGTATGCCCTCAGGCAAGCATGCCAGCTTGTAGACTTCTCTTTTAAGGCAGGTTGTATCTTCTGGAGTCTATTCCCCACCTCTGCACAGGAAATGTGAACTAGGCAAGTCTTTAACGTCAATATTTTTTTTAATTTACGGGAAATTTTAAATGTTCAATGCTTTTTTAAATGCAAATACTATACTGCAGCAATCTTAAGATGCATAAATGTTTCTGAAGGACCATTATTTCAAATCAGTAAAGGTTAAGTTTTATAATTGAAATTAGTTACAAATGTCACATGAATTAGGGAGTAAGAAAAATCATATTCTACGGATAATTAAAATTATAGACTTGTTGAGAAAATCTAGGTTCTTTCTTCTAAATTAGGATTATTTGTTTTCTTTTCTGTGTTGAAATAACACCAGAGTATAATGATTAAGCCCTCTTCCTTCCTTGGATAAAATTCTGACTATGTCATTTAATAGCTATATGATCTTGAGGATGTTACTTAAACTATCTAATCTACTCTTTCCTACCAAATAAGAGCATATTAACAGCATATATCTGACAGGTAGTTTAGAAGAAAGAAAACAGAAGATAATTTCTGAGCATAGTAATTGGTACCTAATAATACTTCATAAATGTGGCTATAGATATTAAAAATTACCCTGTATGTTCCAATATTACTGACATATGGTATTGAAACTATTGTTTATAGTCTTCAAAACTCACATTTCTTAATAAAATCATTGTTTATTCTATGATAAACTGTTACAAATGTTAATATCTAATTAATCATTTTACAGGCTGTTTTCCTAATAAGGAGAAAATTTGTCTAAAAGAAGTAATATAAACTTGTGTAAATCTCTGAAAGTATTTTATCTTACTCTATACTTCCTGTCTCATGATGTAGCCTGAAAAATATCATGAAATTTAATTAATTTCATACTTTTCCAAGAGTCCAAAAGGAGAAAAGTAGAAAAGGCAATAAAAAGTTTATAAAATGTGCATTGTCATCTATTTTCATTGCCACACCCATCGCCAGACCTCGGTGGTCTGGGAGCAGTGGCTCTTGTTGGTGCTGGTGTCATCCTTTTCTAAGTATCTGTCTTTGCCCGTTTTAGCCTCTCTTCTAAAGTGTCCTCCACATTTCAGTCACAATGATTGATTTCGAACGGCAAATTTGGTCTTATTTCCTCTTTGCTTTAAACCTACCCAGGGCCTCCCATGACCTTGAATGTGGATGAAACCACTCAGTGTGAATGAATGAGTCTAACTAGGTTTCTCTCTCTAGCCAGTTAGCTTCACGTTAGACACCACTTCTGTAGCCACACTGTGGTCTGGGGGTCCTTCAGTATTTCAGTGCCTTTCCTGGTACAGCAGTTTTACCCTACCTCTCTTCTCCCCCTCCCTTCTTCACCAGTTGAACTCCTGTTTAACTCTGACTTATCTTTGGCTGTCAGCCTAAATATCTTCTAAAAGGAGTTACTATTGGACCTACATAGCTGGATCAAATTTCCTTCTCTCTGTACTAGAGGCTCCTTATTTTGTGAAACTGGCACAAATACAATTTTTCATTTCTCTGGTAATCATGTAGCGGCAGGCGTTATATCTTCCCTGGAACATTTTGAAGGCCCAAACCATGTCTATTAACAATTTCCATTTTCATTCATGCACCTGGCCAAAAGGCAAACCAAAAACAATGGTCAACCACCAGCCTCACCTTACATTCTTAGTATTATTTGACACCATCTTCCTGAAACAATGACCTTGTAATCCCAAACATCACATGCTCCTAGGTTTTTTCTTACCCTGTTGTGAGTACTTGCTCAGAATCATGCTAAATTCTCCTCCCCAAATCTCCAGAATTTAAACCTCTAAAATGCAATGTTTATCCATTAAGATGGCAAAGCAGTGTCAATAGTGGCAGGTACATTGTGGGGAGTACCCAGCAATGATGTACAAAGGCTACATGCTTAAGCATCATGACGTGCTCTTTTCCCATTGGTTCAACTCCCACATTGAAGCACCCCAAATGCTCCAGGTCCAACACCTGCTTACTATCAGAAACCAGTCTCATTTCATTAGAGCACTTTTGAAGGCTTGTCCCCAGGGTGCAAACCAGCCAGGAGACTGTCCTGTTCTCAGCCTTTCCCTCAAAACTGGTGACTGTTCCCACAAGCATGCTGTTCATTCTCCTATAGTACATTCTGTGATTAATTGTACTGCTGCTTGTTTGAGATATAATACATTCAATTTTTAATTCATAGTTGGACATTTCATATTTAATGACCTAATGTTTCTTTGTGCGATCTCCATACTATTTTCCATAGAGGATGAGCTAATTTGCAGTCCTGCTGACAGCATGGAAGCGTCACTCTCCCTTTGCATCCACACCAACGTCTATTGTTTTCTATCTTTTTATTAATGGCCACTCTACAGGGGAAAGCTGGCATCTCATTGTGGTTTTAATTTGCATTTCCCTGATGACTGGTTATGTTGAGCATTTTATGAAATATTGGCCATTTGTCTATCATCTCTGGAAAGCTTCTTTTCATTTCCTCTGGTCACTTTTTAAGGGAGTTGTTTATATTTTGCGTGCTGACTTGTTTGAATTCCTTATAGATTCTGGATATTAGTCTGTTGGGTGTATAGTTTGAAAATATTTTATTCTAATCTGTAGGTCATCTCTTTACTCTGTTGATTATTTCTTTTATATGCAGAAGCTTTTAAACTTAAGTCCTGTTTAATTATATTTGTGATTATTACATTTACCTTGGAGTTTTAGTGATAAATTATTTGCCTAGGATGATGTCTAGAAGAGTTTTTCGTTTCTTTTTTTTTTTTCCCTAGAACTTTTATATTGCATGCCTTCTATTTAAAGTTTTTATCCATTTTGAATCATTTTTGTATATGGTGAGAGACAGGGGTCCTGTGTCATTCTTCTGCATCGGCCGCACAATTTCCCAGCATCATATTAAATTGGGCCTCCTTCCCCTAGTGGATTTTATTGTTTGCTTTGTCAATGATCAGTTGATTGTAGGTGGATAATGTTGTTCCTGGGTTCTCTGTTCTGCTTCCCTGGTCGATATTTCTAGTTTTAAATAAGAATATGTTGTTTCGAGTCCTATAGCCTTAGTATAGTATAATTTGAAGTCAGGAAGTAAGATATCTCTAAATATCTGTGGCTATTCAGGTTCTGTTTTGGTTCCAAAATAAGCTTAGAGTTATTTTTTCCAGATATGTGAATATGATGCTGATATTTTAGTGAGGAGAGCATTGAATTTATAAATCACTGTGGGCAGCATGGATATATTAATGATTCTGATCATATCAATCTGTGAGCATGGGATTTTTTTCCATTTTTTTGTTACCTATGAGTTCTCCCATCAGTGTTTTGAGGTTCTCCATATAGAAAGAGACCTTTTACCTCCTTGATTAAGTATATTCCTTGGATTTTATTTTCCTTACAGCTATTGTAAATGGTATTGAGTCCTTGTTTTGACTTTCAGCTTGAGTTAGAGAAATACTACTGATTTGTGTATATTGATTTTGTAAACTGAGACTTTGCTGACTTTATTTGTCAATTTAGGAATCTTATGGTGGAATCTTTATCATATTCTAGATAGCTTACCCTCCTTTCTCCTGGATTTGGATACTCTTTATTTCTTTAACTTGCCTGACTTCTCATATTATGTTGAATATGAGTCGTGACACTGGGCACCATTGTCTTATTCTAGTTCATAGGGAGAATGCTTTTAACTTCCCCCAGCTTATAATTTTGGCTATGAGTTCTTCATACATGATTTTTGTACCTTTGAAGTGTGTTTTATCCGTGCCTAGTTTGTCTTGTGTTTTTAACAAAATATTTCTCTGGATTTTGTTAAATGCTCTTTCTACTTCTATTGAGATGATCATATAGTCTTTGCTTTTTGTTTCTGTTTATATGGTGATTATTGATTTGTTTATTGATTTGCTTCTCTTGAGCCATCCTTCATCTCTGTGATGAAACCTACTTGATCCTGGTCAATTATTCTTTGGATGTGTTGTTAAATTCAGTTTGCTAGACTCTTCTTCAGGATTTTTGTGTAGACATTCATTAGGGATATTGGTCTGTAGTTTTCTTTTTTGTTTTCTCCTTTCCTGGCATTGGCATCAAGGTAACACTGGCTTTAAAATGAATGAGGGAGGATTCTCTCCTTCATGATATTAAGAGATAATTTCTGCAGATAGCTGTCAGTTTTTCTTTGAAGGCTAGTAGAATTTGATTATGAAGCTGTCTGATTTGGGGTTTTATCTTTGTTAGGAAAACTTTTATTACTGATTCAATTTCTCTTATCATTATTGGTCTGTTCAGGATTTCTGTTTCTTTCTGTTTCAGGCTTTCTAATATGTGTATATAGAGGTTTTTGTAGTATTCATACATGATATTGTTATTTCTGTGGTATCAGTTAAAATGTCTCCTTTTTCATTTCTGGTTGAGCTTAACTGAATCCTTTGTCTTCTGTTTCTGGTTAACCTTGCCAGTGGTCTATGTATTTTGATTACCTTTTTAAAGAACGAACTTTTCATTTCACTGATGCTTTGTATTTTTTTTTTAAATTTCCATTTCACTTAGTTCTGCTCTGAGTTTTGTTATATCTTCTATTGTGTTTGAGTCTGGTTTTCACTCCATTCTCTAGTTCCTTAAATGGGACATTAGGTTGTTAGGCTGTGATCTTTCTGTCTTTTTTATGTGGGCATTTACGGCTATGAACTATCCTTGTAGGGCCACTTCTTCTGTATTCCAAATATTCTGAAATCTTGTGTTGTCTTCCCTTTTTCATTCAGTGAAGGAATATTTTTATTTCTATCTTTATTTTATGATTGACCCAAGGATCATTTAACCACAGGTTGTTTCATGTCCAAGACTTTTTGTAGATTTGAGTGGTTTTTCTTGGAAATGATTTTTAATTTTTTTACACTCTTTTCTGAGATGACACATTGTATGATTTTTATTCTTTTGTGTTTGTTAAGATTTTTTTTGTGGCCTAAAATAGATCAGTGATGGAACACGTTCCATGGACTGATGAAAATCCTGTATATTCTATAGTTTTTGGATAGAAAGCTCCATAAAGGTCTACAAATTCCATTTGTTCTAGAGTACCATTTAAGTTCCCTATTTATTTTCTGCCTTGATAATCTGCCCATTCATGTCAATGGCATGTTGAAGTCCACAACAATTGTAATGCCACTGTTTATTTCTTTGCTTAGACCTAGTAAAATTGCTTTAGAATTTGGCACTTCTCCTGTTAGGTTCATATAGATTTAGAGTCATTATGCCTTCTAGTTAAATTGCTTCCTTTGCCATTAAATAATAAGCATATTTTTTTTGCAATTATCTTTGATTTAAACTGTTTTTTTTTTTTTTCTGATATGAGAAGGCTGCTCCTGTTCACTTTTGGTTTCCATTTGCTTGTAGTTCCTTTTTTTCTTCCTATTATCTTGAGTTGGTCTGAGTTATTGTGAGATAGATGTGTTTCTTGGAGACATTACATATTTAAGTTGCCTCTTTTTCAGCCATTCAGCAGTCTAAGTCTTTAAGTAGGACATAAGACCAATCATACTCAGTGATAGTACTGATATGTGGTATATTGTTCTGTTCATCATGTTGGATGGTATCTTGTTCTTTTGTTTTCCCTCTGAAAAGAGCTACTGTGAGCTTTAACAATCAGACATTTTTGCATTGGCTGGTATTTATTGTGCTAACTCCTGTGTAATGTACACTGTGTTTCCTATAAGGTAGGTCTAATAGTGACAAATTTTTTATTTATTTATTTTTTTAGTAACAAATTCTTTAATGTTTGCTTAGTGACAAACTAATGTTTGTCACTAAGTTTATATCACTTAGTTTATATCATTTCCTCCCTTTTTTTTTTTCACTTTGGCCACATTGATGACTATGGGTTTTGGAGATATCCTATTTGCTATGAATCTTCCCAGCATTCAATGACCATCTTGTATCTGGATATCTAAATTTCTGGCAATACCAGGGAAATTTTCCTCAATAATTTACGCAAATATATTTTTATGCTTTTTGTTTTTTTTCTTCTCCCTTAGTGATAACCCATATTTTGTTTATTAATTCATTTCATATGGTCCTGTGTTTCTGTGATTATTCATTCTTCTTTGCTCTTTTTTTCAATGTCTTTGACTTGCAAGGTTAATTTGTCTTTGAGCTCAAAGATTATTTTTTCTACTTGGTCTAGCAGGTTGTTGAAACTTTCTGATAATTTTGATGGATGATTTCTGATAGATTTTGAAATTCCATAAGGGATGTTTTTATTTCTTTAGGTTCTACTATATTTTTTATGTTGTCTAGTTTTTTCGTGACATTTTTATTTTCATTGATTTCCTAAATTTTTATTTTGGCTTCTGTGAGTTTGTTTTCAACTTTTGTCTTCAACTGCTTTGATGTTATTTTCCATCCATTTTCTTAATTTCTGACTTTTTGACAATTTCCTTTGTATTGAGGTGCCTTGATACAGATTTCATGTGCTTCTTAGGGGTTGTTGAGCTAGCTTATATTTTCATATTGCCAGAGTTCTTTTTCTAGTTTCTGCTCATCTGATAACTTTTATCCCAGTTAAGGATAGATACATTTCTGGTGCATCTGTTCTTCTTTGCTGTTTCCTCTCTTATTTAGTTAGAAGAAGGCTAAGTGACTGGATGGTGCTTTTGTGTCTTACTGGGAAGATTGACCTGGCAGGTGAGGGGTTGGTGCACTGAGAGCCTGTAATACGACTGTCCTGTGTTGTCCCATTCTCCTGTGGTTGTCCAGTCCAAGCTAGTGCTGGTTGATCTCTGTGCAGAGAGGTGGGTTGTTCCCAAGATTGCTATTGAAAGATTGTGTGGAGAGCTTGGTAAGTTCCTCTCCACTGAGGCTGTTTTTGTGGGAAATTGTTCTGCCTGGGCTTCTCCAAAGTGGTAATAGTGGCTATTTAGGCTGTGGTCATTACTTTAAGGACTCTGGGTATTTGTTCTGTATGAGTCCAGGATCCTTGGCCGATCATTGAACCATAGAGGTGGTTTCTACCAGGTAGTAAATGGTAGCCTTGGATGTGGGCCACAGAGTCCTGTAGCTGCATAAGATCTGCTTGGGTGGGGGCTACAGGGCCATGTCACCAGCTGGCCAGGGCTCTTCCCCTGCCCAGATCCCACCAAGTCTACCACAGTGGGGATTCTCAGGTGGCTTTGGTAGTGCTGTTTTGCTAGAATCCTTGGTGGAGAAACAGCATGCTACACAATAGGTACAAGACTGAACTTACAGGTATGTTCTAACAACTATGGAAAAATGCTGGAAATCAACAATATAGGTTAATAGAATGATCTGGATATGGAGAATAGCTGTGACTGCATGATGTTGAGCTATTTCCTAATTTCCTTCAGATTGAAAATAAGAAAAAATTGTCCTTCAGAAATACTAGGAGACTGATAATACCACAAATTTATATTATTTGCACATAGAGAAAACTATTACAATACCGTTTCTGCTGTCTTTCATGCAATGTCCAAGTTTTTGGGTGTAGAATGAGAGAAACAGGACTTATATTTTAAAAAGCATATAAAAGACTCAATACAAAAATATGAACTGGTACAAAATTCCCAGAAGAAGTGAAAGAGAAACAGTAAGTGTCAAACTATTGAACACAGATGAGGACTTGGTAATTCACAACACAGGCAACAAGGACGAGGATGGAAAGGCTGGATGGGCCAGCCTCAAAGAAATGTCACTGCTGGAAGAAAACCAGAAAAAGGGTTGTACTAGCTGGAGGCAAGACAGGGAAAGGAAAGAAGGCAGAACCACCTACAAAGGTTACTGCACAGAAGTGGGGAAAACTGATAAAAGAGGACATTCTTGAAAACCTTATTTATGAAATAAATAATAAAAATATGTTAAAATACTTTAAATCATTAGAAAATGTGAACAATACCTTTCTGATGATGAAAGTTCTTTTTCAAAAAGTAATGTAAAACTGAATAAAATTGGGCACATAAACTTAGAGAAATGGGAAAACTATGTTATATAGAAACTATTACAACTAAACAGAAAGAAATAAGCTGAAGTGTGAGTAAATTTAAGAAGTAAATCAGAGAGAAAAGGGAGCTGAAAAAAGCTGAGAACGAGGTCCTGGGCTTAGCCTGAGCTGTGCAGGCAGAGAAATGACCCAGAGAAGTACAAGGGCTTCGAGAACGGAGGTACATACCCACTCCCCTAACACCCACCCCCAGTATTAGCATCTTTATGTCACACATGTGAGACAGACCTGAATATTCAGGTCCACTTTTATTTTATTTAATTAATTAATCTATTTTTTGAGACATAGTTTCACTCTGTTGCCCTGGTTAGAGTGCTGTGGCATGATCATAGCTCATAGCAACATGAAACGCCTCGGCTTAAGAGATCCTTTTGCCTTGGCCTCCCAAGTAGCCAGGACTACAGGCACTTGCCATAAGCCTGACTAATTTTTTTTCTATTTTAGTAGAGAAAGGAATCTCATTCTTGCACAGGCTGGTGGAAATCCTGAGCTCATGGCATTGATACAGGACAGGTGGTGCCCCAGCCAGCTCAGCTGAATGGGCCTGGAGGACCCGCTGGCTCCGCCTTAGCGGTGTTGGTGCAGTGGCAGCCGGCAGAGGAACCAGCAGGCTGGAACGTAGGCAAGGGCGTGGGGAACCTCCCTCCCCCACCAAAGGCTCCTGTAGCCAAAGGGACTGGACAACCACTGGGGAGACACCGGCACCTTGGTGTCTCCTTCCCTTTACACTTATGACTAAAAATGGAACCCCCTATTTCCTATGCCTGGGTCAATTTCATGTAAGTTTCCTAGGCCTCAGTTCTGTGAATGGACTATGTCCATTCCTTAGTACATTCAATCTCCTTCTCCCAGCAGAGGTTACTATGTCCATTCATTAATACCTTCATTCACCTTCCCCCAGTGGATGGAGCTGTATCCATTCATTATCTGGTCTCAACTCATGCACCTATATATACTGCTAAATGGAGAGAGACAGAGAAAAAAAAAAATGGAGAGAGCTTTTCTCTCCCGACTTAGGTTTTCTCTCCCTACTAGAACCTTTAGTGTTTTTGTATTCTTTTCTGTAAATAAATTCTGTCTTGCTACTGATCCTTGGTCTGTCGATTCATTCATCGAATTGCTGAGACCAAGAACTTGAAAGTCCGGTATCAGCATCTGCCCACCTTAGCCTTCCAGAGATCTAAGAGTACAGGTGTGAGCCACTGTAAGTGGCTGGAAAAGACCGAAAATTAAACTGATGTTAGAACCAGCCCACAGAAAAGGAACCTGAGTTGACTATCTACTAAACTGAAAAATAACATTCTACAGAAGATATTAAAAGGAATAAGACCCCAATATTATATTCAAAATGTCAAAGGTGCAATTGAAAATTATTTGGTTTACAATGAAGCAAGACAATCTTAATAACTTTAAAGGGAAATACAATCAGCAGATGTCAAGTCGAAGGAGATACTGGAATTTGAGACAAAGACTTTAAAGCTGTTATCACAAGCATGATGCATGAAGTGAGGGCATTTTCAAACCAAAAATGCAATAACTCATTTTTTTTAATGTCACTGAATGGGCTCTCAGGAGTAGACTGCAGTTAACTGAAGAGAGAGCAAACTTGAAGATGAACCAACAGAGATTATTGGATCTGAAGGATAAAGAGAAAAATATAATTTAAAATAATGAAAGAAGGCCAGAGCCTCAGGAACTCTGCAACAGTATCATAAATTATAACCTTTGTTTCATTAACATCTTGTAGGAGACAAGAAAGATATTCATACATGAAAGGTAGTATATTTGGAGACAATTTTTTTTCAAGGCTTTCTCATATTTTTGCTCATCCTGTGAGCATAGGTACTGATTACTTTTGCTCTGGTTTAAATTTTAAAGAACATTATGTAGTGATAATCCTTGGAATAAAGAGATGATGCCTGCCTCCAGAGCAGAGGGCAGTTTTTTTTCCGAGTATAATAAACACAGTGTTTCATCGGGGAGTTCCTTAACTCGGGACCCCTTAGCTATGTTGCAGATTTACTACCTGCACAGCTTCTATTTTTTCTGTTCTTTATCATCCCTGGGGGACTTGAAGGCTAAACATAACTGATGTGAACATGAGACTTAAGTTGCTTGCAGTGCCGTGAGCAATAAAGTCCTTTTCTCTGATGTTGGTGTCTGTGTCTTCTGCCAACACACATGATCACTGGCAGCCTCAGTTGTTAGCTTTCAAACATGGGAAAATATCAGAACCTTCATGGTTCTTGAGAAATGTTGGTGATAGGGTGGGATGCCTAGAGAGACAGGACAAGAAGCCCTCACCTAAGACTGGAGAATGTGAGCAGACTGGTAGTGGGTGTTCTTGACTAAGCAGTAGACAGGAGGGTAGGTAAGTGTAAGTGTGTCTTATCTTTCAATGAATATTTAGAAGTTGAACATCAAGTAGTCGGACTGAATAAGCAGCCCCAATGGTGCTTTGATTCTTACTCTCCACTGGGTGAAAGAAGAGATGTTATTATGACAATTAGGAGGCAAACCCCATATCCCTCCCTGAATGACAATGTGGGGGTAGCTTAGTTAAGGAGTCCCCAGTGAAAAACTAAATGGTACCAGAAAGGACAATATAGAGCTCTAAGGAAATGAAAAGTATTAGATCTTCAATTGTTGGAGCTACAAGCAATCTCCGGGCCATTTCAAACTAAAGTGAAATTAAACGTGCTTTATCATTCTCTCTCCAAAGTGGACTGGAAACCATATATGCTCATCTGAGTATTCCAGGGAACGTCAGAGGAGAAGAACCTGAGATTTTTATTACGCTTCTGCGTACAGTTACTCAATTCACTACCTATTTGGTTCTAACAGAGGAAAGGCATCAATTTGAACTTAGGGCATCTGGCAGAAGTCACAGTGGGGAGGGGAAGCCAACGTTTAGTTCACTTGTGGGTGTGTTCCTTTGGACCAATTCAACTTAATGCTGTCATTGCTTTTATGTATGAATGTATAGTAATTGGTGTTTATATACAGATACTTTTCCATGGGGTAAGTGCCAGGGGACATTCAGAGGAATTAAAAAGAGCTTCAGGCAGACAGGTTCTAGTGGGACACACTCTCCTTTGGTGTTCTATCTATGGGTAGATAAGGGTTTAGTACAAGTTCTCTCTCTGTGATTTCCAGATCTTTCCTATGTAGCTGTTATCTTGTGGATTGGAATCAGAAGCCTCAGTCTTAACTGCTCTGGCTGTGATGTTTTGACATCTCTGCCCTCAGGGGCGGATGATAACTTTTGGAAAACAAATGGGCCTGGTTGTCAAGTAAATGTTTTTGGAAACATGTGGGATCCACACAGTTCAATTGCTCCAACAGTCCAGGCAAAACTGTTTTCTTTTAGGCTTCTACAATTAGAAAAGGAGGATGAACACCTCCGTAGTTGAACCATCGGGTTATCAGAGACGGCACATGGAATTCTTGTTCCTTTATATCAGCTAACCCGTGTATCACTATTCTTTAAGTTGTGCTCAAGACAAACAGGCTGCCCTGGAGACTTTTCAGAAAGTTGGAAAACACTCATTAGCTTTAGGGCTTACAATCTCAATGACAACTCTGAGCTGCATATGTCTAAGGATTTTGACTGATGATTTTGCTGAGTTTATTCCCTGGTGAAGGAAGCAACTGAAAGTTCCCTTGAGATTTTAGAGGCCTGCTTCCCTGACACGCCCACTAAATATTATCTCTCCTGTAAAGCATTTGAGCAACGTCCTTGCTGTTTTGCTGTTGTTAACACTGAATACTGGACCCAGGGAGGGGGGTACCATATTTTGACTGTCTTATTTTCCCATTTGGAGTGGGTCCACTTGGATTTGATGATTAACTAGGACAGATGTGCCTCCCTTGGCAAACAGAAGTAGTTTGTATGTATGTTTTATGTAGTGTTTTAATTGTATGTTCAAAAACAATTGGGCTTGCCCAGAAACACCTGTTCTTGGTAATGTGGCAGCTATTCCTTAGAACAAGCATTTGCCCTCTACTCCCTTATGCAAATTTGCTGGCTCAAGGAGCCCATGATCCCCAAGAATTTCTCCTAATACCTGGGCTTGGTTCGCCGCTAGTTCAGCTGAGCAGTAGCCAAATGGCATATACTGAAAGGCTGTGCCTGTTCAGCGTCTGCTTCGAGTTCACTAAACAGAGATGTTTAGTGAAGACCACTCTCAAAACTATGATCAGTGCGCCCCCAGTAAGCCCCGTTACATCATTATTACCTGTCTGTCAGTCTATTGTCAATAGCCTGGCACTTGATCTGACCTGGGAAGACCACAGCCTGGAAATTTCAGACACTTTCTTTGAAATCACAAGCTGTGGGAACACATTGCAGTTGATAATGGAGGCTTTGGGGTCTTGTGTGGATGTTCTGATCAGAGCATAGCTAGTCTACAATAATTGGACTCAGAAACTTAATACCTCTATTCACATAATAATTTTTTAAAGAAGCACTTTGCTTCCAAATGTAAATAAAAGGGATGAGAAGGAGAAAGAGAATTCAATGAGATAGACCCACTCTTAAAAATCTCTATATCCTTAAAAAATGGATTAAAGATTCTTAGACAACACCTTAAATTGCCAGCAAAGGGGAAATTGATACTAATTTGTATGTTATATCGCTAAGAAATCATCTTTATTTTGAAATCCCAATTATTATTGAGACTATAAAAGCAGTTAAATAGACATTAGTTCCATGATATTTCAAATTGTGCAGATTTTTATTTTTGGATTATGCATTATTTTGATGAATTTTACTTTAATATTATAATTTTTTTATATAAAGTTTTCATCTTGAAGCCTGGAAAAGAAATATAATAGCTTGTGGTCTAGGTATTTACTCTAATAGCATTCAAGGCTGTTATCCTTTAAAGAAAAACAGTTGTCTAAATATAACCAACATAAATAGTAGGGTTTTACTAAAAAAAAAAAAAAATGACTTCCACAAATCACAGTTTCAACCACAACAACAAACAGCATATTTATGTATAGGAGAAATGTCATTGAAATAGTGCTATGTGTAATATTCTCATTTTGAAATGCTACTTTTCTAAACAGTCCCAGAGCATGTAATTTATTTTCATAATAACCAGTATTAATACTTAGTGAGCTATTTAATAACATTATTTACTGTATCTGAGAGTGAATTTCCCCTGAGGAGACACCTGTAACCGTCATGTGCTGAATGAGGAGGGAGGGAGATGATTGCAAAGCAGCTCCGGAGCACTGGCCTCAGAAAAGCCAGGAAAGGAAGAGGAGCAGGGACACCACCGGAGGGTCTGAACTCCCAGCTCCACCCCTTCTGCGAGCATTAAAGCATCGCATTGGCATTTTTTTCTCGTTATCTTCATTTAGATGTCCTTGAACCATCTTTGTTTTTTGAAATTATAGTAATTTGGGGGGTTTTTAAAAATTTTATTTTTAAGTACTATGAATACTTATTAGTCATCCGTATTTTACATTGATATCTAATGGTATCTCACTCTCTGTCTCTTCCAAAGCGAGGACTTACTACGCCTTTCAGAAATGGATTTTGCTGCTAGGCCAATTTTTATTTCACTTTCCTTTTACTGAACAGCACTTGCCATCCTGCTCAGAGGGTACCCCTCCACTGTTTGTCTTCCCCTGATCTGATGAAATGCAGGTGATCTTTCTTTCCAATATAATTTCACAATCTACATTCATCATTTGTTCAAAAAAAAGCAGTCAGTTATTCAAAGTAATATATAAATGTATATTACTATGTATATATTATATGAATATATTATTATTATATATATTATACTAATGTACTATATATTACATGTTTATTATTATATAAACATAATGCACATGTTTATGTCTACATGACATATCCTACTTTCTATGACAGTGAAAAGATTTTGATAAAGTGTAAACTAAAAATTTGGGACATATTCTACTTTCTGAAACTACATTTTTATTTTTTATTTTTTTAGAAATACCACAAGGTCAACATTGATAGAGAAACAGGAAAATATTAACTGAAAATATTGTCATGAGAAAGGTGTGGCCGTTGCATCTCTGCAGTGCACCAGCTCACACAGCTCTGTCTATGAGGGAGTTTTTAGCCAGTAAACAAATAACTGCCTTGGAACACCCTCCTTACTCATGTTCTGGTCCCCAATGACATTTTTCTTTACATGAAAATAAAGGAACTATTGAATGGAAGACATTTAGATGATCTTCATGACCTCATGACCTCCAGAACATACAACATCTTTCATGGCCATTCCAGAAAAAGAGCTCTAAAATTTCTCTGAAGGGTGGACTAGGCGCTAGCATCAGTTCATAGATCCCCAAGTGGAGTACTTTGAAGGTGACCATAGTGATATTCAGCAATGAGGTACATAGCACTTTTTCTAGAATGAGTTCACTAAATTAATTGTCAGACCTTGTAATTTATAAATAAGAACATATTTACTTCCTTCTTTCAAATCATTTTATTTTCTTGTCTGATTAAAGTAAAATAATAAATATTCAGTGTCAATATAATGTTAGAAGAACTAAGTTAGAGCAAATATTTGTGCTCTTTTTACCAATAACTAGAGTTGGGAACTGTTTTTGCTTCTTCAGTTTTCTGGAGGAGCTTGTGGAAATTGTTTAATTTCTTTCTCCTTGAGTGGTTTTGAGAATTCACCAGTGAAACCTCCTAAACCATTTTGGTAATGGGTCCTGGAGTTTGCTTTGGGGGGATGGTATTACTATACATTTAATTTATTTAACAGTTAGAGGCATATTCAGCTCTTCCATTTCCTGTTGAGTACCCTTTTCATTTCTAAGAATGTTAAAATTTTACTAGAGGTGTTAAAAAGTTTGCATGTCACCCACATTAATCTCTTTTATTATTAGTGTCTGAGAGGTCTCTAATAGACATATCTTTTTCTCCTCTCTAATATTGATAAACTATATCTTTTTGTTTCCTGATAGATCTAAAGGTTTATTAGTATAAAGCATCAACTTTCATGTTCATTGATTTCTCTAGATTTTCCTATGTTTTTTTAAAATATAGGTCATTGATTATTGAGTTAATGTAATTAATTTCTTTTCTTTCTTATGTTTTCCTCTCCCTGTTTCGTGCTTTGAATCTATAGATCACTTGGGCAGTATGGACATTTACCCTTACACTTTTTAATCGCTACATTTATAATTTTAAGGATTAGTGAATATTAGAATATTTTGATTATAAATTATGTTGAAATGTGTTTATAAATACTCTTTCATGATACTCGTTCATCTCACATCTAAGCATTTCTCCTGGGGGATTTAATTTCCCGTCCTGTGCCACTCCCTTGCATGGGGGTGTGAGGGTGATCTCCCTGTGGCTTGCTATGAAAACCTTTTAGTCAAATGGCTTGATTATCTATTGATTTAGCATGTATTCTTGTTTTTAAATTTTCTATGATTAGCATCAGTAAAGCTGTTTGCCACCTAACTTTGTTCAAATTGATGTGGTTCTTCCACACTCTTATTACAATTTTCTTTCTTAATAGGGATTACCTCGGGCTAACCATACAAGACCTCACTTTTCTCGTAAGGGAATCTGGGATAAGAATTCCATATACTTGACCTGTTTCTGTCCTAAACTGGGATAAGAATTCTGTATGCTCGATCTGTTTCTGTTCTCTGTACATCTCTAGAGATTCATGTCTGCTGCGGCTGTTATGCCTTTACATGCCTCAAACTATCTAGTGTTCATCGATTATTCTAAGTTTTCTCTGGTTTGGGATGTAACTGTTTAATAATTAATTGAAGATAATTTTTCTCTTCATTTATGTTTTATTTTTAAAAAGAAATTATCATACTAAAGGCTTTATTTCATTATCCTCCACCACATTTTGTCAATTTTTTAAACATATATAATATTATTATAATACATATTGTATTTTAATTTGACTTTTTCTTGGCCCTGAATTTGAGATTTATTTGACATTTTGACTTTGAGCCATTATCCTTACTGTGATAACTTGTGAATGGAAATGTTACTACAGATGAGTTGAGTCCATCCGTCTCTGACTGTAATATGCTAATTTACGTATTCAGCTTTTCATCTGTGACAGATGCGTTATGAATCACTCTCAGTTTGGTGCTTAATGTTTCATAATTTTTCATAAAATAATAAATGATGTATAATCATGCTATTAAGTACCTACAATTGTTTAATTTGTTTCTTCTGAGCAATGGAGAGAAAGTGTAAAATGGAAAGTCATCCTTCAGAATAACAGTGCATATCTGTGAAAATCATAATTAATCTCCAATCTGTCCGTTTCTCTTTTCTTTCTTAATAATATCACTTTCGGTGAACAGTCTAAAAGTCTGTTAACATCTTGAAGTTTTATGTAGATTCTATTCTCCCACATTGCTTTGTCGTATTCAAATAGATTTTTTATAATCTTCTATTCAATCAGTAAAAACAGAATATACTATGCTTCTATTCGTGAATAGAAATTAGAAAAATTTCCAGGTAAAATTTTTATATGTCTTTATTAATTTGTCCCAAAACATGAGCAGATTTTTACAAACATTTTCTGCCATGGACTCAGCAGTAATGAATTCTGGCAGATTTCAATAGTAGCAATAGCTTTGTGAAGCAGCGCTTAGTCTGGATAATAGTAATGTCTTTTATGATATCAGTTATAATAGGAGTGGCTACTCTCAATAATAAGTAGGTAAAAAGTAAGGAGTCTGTGGGTGCCAAAGAGTGCAGAGACATTAAAAAAGGATCTGAGGATTCCTGTGGCTCAAAGGTGTAGGGTGCTGGCCCCATATGCCAGAGGTGGTGGATTCAAACCCAGCCCTGGCTAAAAACTACAAAAAAATAAAGATGGATCTGAGATGAGTATAAGAGAAAAGAAAGAATATCGAAGAAAGTGAGTGGCACACCTGAATGAGTATGCCACATTTAAGTTCATAAGACTAGAAATACAAAAATAATGAAATTACTGTGAAAGAAGATTAGTAAATTAGCTAAAGAAGTAATATTCATAATTTCCAAAGATTCTGAGACCCAGCTTCTTCAAGACCACCCCCATTGAAGAGAATCAGCTATGAGATCTGGGAGCCATCCAGACGCGCCAGCCTCCTCCCTAGTGGAAGTGGACTTGGACCTAAACAGCCAACCCAGGAGAACACAAGGACGTTAGACCTGATGCTGGGCATTGATATATCTGCCGCTCATGACAAGTTTAACCTGAATCCCATCAAAGCCGATTCTGTTCCCGCCTCCGCCCTCAGCCACTCAAAATCATACTGAGGAGGTGGGACATGGCATCGTGGAGCTCCAGGTGCAGAACAGCTGCCACATTTCTTCCTTCCTGTGAACTCTGCACCTGCTATTCACACCCTCACACCTTAGGGGGCTCAGCCCAAATCCCGGTGAGTGTCTCCTGTGAGGTCTTTCCTACTCTTCTCCTCCTCCTCTGAGAAGTGTGCTCAGGATTGAGACCCTCTACCTTAAAAAGTACACAGCCTCCATCCTCACATGACTTGGTTACTGATAAACTGATGTCCAAAGGAGGAAAAGAAGGCAGGAACAGTCTGTGTCTGGTGAGTCTGTTTCCCCAGTTGTGGTGCCTGTGCAAATAGTGGGACCTCAAGGTGCGTGCTGAACGGTACACACCAGATACTCCCTGACGAAACTAAATTTACTTGAGCTGACATTTAATATATCCTAATTTTACATAAAGAATTCCAGGTTATGTAATCTAATAAACTGAGTTAAATTCTGTAAGGTCTCTGAAACATACACTCTCTGTAGGAAGCTATTGGAATTATCTGCACTTGTGTCAGTGAAGGAAGGTGGAGCAACTCTGTGAAGACCAATGATGGGTGTGGAAGGTAGTCTGGCCCTTACTGAGCAACCTGTCTGCCTCTGAAGCTTTGCCCTTTCCAGCCAGTGCCTTATCATGGTAGTAGAATTTTTAGTCTGAGGGACAGTTTCCATGGAACGCATAATAAGGATTGGATAATTTTCATTACAAAATTTATTCTAACATTGGTTATTTTGTGATTGTCAACAAAATAGCACTGCATATACAAAATAAAGATGTAATTTAACAAAAATATTTTATGTGATCTTGTGATTTCTCTCACCTTGATGTATCCTTTTAACAATACTCCTCCAGCTCTTAGCCATTCCTCCAGGTCCTCCTGAAGTACCTTTATCTTTTGAAAATTCTTTCTACAACCTGGCCATTATTTCTTTCACTTTAAACATCATGCAGTATATTGATTTTTTGTGTCTGTGTTTAATCTTCTCAACTAGATTTCAAGACCTTTTCTCGGCAAGTCCATAAATTATACATCTTTTTAGTTTTCTCTAGATCCTTCATAGAGTAAACACTATAATGATACTTATCATAATAATTAGCTTTTATTAAACTTTATTACCTGCTAAGGAATAATGAAAAATAATTAATTGATTGTTATAATGAATAATATGAAAAGGCAATTGCTTTTTGAAATGGACAATAAGAATTAAATACTTGGATGACTTCCAAGAGTTGCTAGCTAGATTGCTAGGGATACAGTACGTATGCTTGTGCAAAGTCACAGACGAAGTTTAATGAGAAATAGAATCCTCATCCTTATGTTGTAATTCTGGCTGAGTTAGCTGACTTACATGTTTCCAAAGCCTCTACAGATTCATATTCACCAGCTTTCTGTCATCTACCCAGACGTCGGGTCTGCAAATTTCAACCCTATACATCATAGACAGAGAAGCTACAATTTGATTAAAGTTGGCTTGCCAGTGTTCCTTGGTTTGAGCTTCACCACATCCTTTTGTCTTTCGTGCTCTGGCCCCTTTGTTTTATGCTAGTCATGGAGAATGTCTTCCATTTTATTACGTAGCTGTACCAACAACTTCCACCATGAGAAATCTCTACAGACATTCTGTCCGCCAGAGACCCTGATAATTCTGTGTCTCTAGACAGGCACATACTTACAAGAAATCTACTTTTTCTTGTTTCACAGCCACCTCATGCACCCAGACTTCAGGGCCACAGGTCTGAGGGGGTCCACTAGACCCAAAGGCTGTGTGGATGACGAGAAAATGAATGTCTAGAAGGTGCTTGACTTGGGGGAATCAAGTCATTGAATTTAACTTGGGTCAGACCCAAAAAACAAAGAGAAATAAATTAGAAACTTTTCTTAATGAATCTAACCGAGCAGTCCTCAAACTGTGGGTCACGACCCCTTTGTAACAATGAAAATAATCCTGCATATCAGTTATTTACATTATTATTCATAACAGTATCAAAATTATAGTTATGAAGTAGCAACAAAAATAATTTTATGGTTGGGGGGTCACCACAACAGGAGGAACTGTATTAAAGGGTCATGGCATTAGGAAAGTTGAGAACCACTGATCTGATCTAAGCTGTGTTTTAATATGCACAAATGCTGTTCATTTTTCCCTAATGAAATAGTGTAGAAATCCAGCATTCTCACTCTTAGAAAAGATTAGACTAGTATAGTCTCTTTATCCAGACTGTTTCCATGGGCTCAGACCATCTCCAGCTGCATGTTGTCACACACACAAGACTATAGGAAACAGTTTACAGGAAACAGCATTACTTTTGTTTTGACATCTTATACATCTAATAACAAGCCAGAATTTCATGTTATCCATTTATTTGTCTTGCTTGTAGAAATATTAAGATTTATGCACATGGATTAAATTGTAAAATCAATACTTTGTTGAGTATCTACTTCATATAAGATATAGCTATAGTTGCTAGATATTAAAAATACCCAATAAAATAGATGCACTAAAGAAATTCACAAATAATGAATGAGACAGTTGTGTGCTATTAATACAACACAGTAACAAATATGGCCCTCCTGGTAGACATTATATATTTAATAAACAGATGAAATAAATCAAGGGAAACGTTAAACATGAACTGTTTCAATTATCATGCTTAGACATTTTGTATATATTAATTAGAAAAACTAACATGACAACGTGACATAATGCATGATGTTCAATAATCGTAAAATTGAATGTCTTCTGTTCAGATTTTTCTGTTAGCCATGAAATCTGACATACAGTTTCCTTAATATTTTTCTATTAAATATAATTATGACAAAAATGTAGTGCCATTAACTCAATAATTATTTATAATTTCATAACGTGATGATTTCTATTTGAAAACTATCTGCTAACCTCTTTAGAAAACTTGTAATATTAAGTGAATGTTGCAGATACAAAGAGTACTGATTTCATGATGTTGCCAGGGTCTGAGACATATTGTTGGGTTATAGCCATTATCAATTCAACTTTTGAATGACATGTAGCATTAAATATTTTAATGCTATATTGCTATTTTTTTTTAGGTGAGTACACAGGAGAATTATCTTAGTGAATAATTGGGTACTATCCAAGAACACGTCAGAAGTAACATTATAACTAAGATATCACCATGGAAACTTTGAAATTAAAGCTTAGTACCAAATTCCACAGCAATTACCAGTTTTCAGATGTTTTTTATTTTCTAATACCTAATTTTCACATGACTTATACCCTTTTAGGAATATTATGTGACCTAACTTGCTTATTCTAAAAAATACAAATGCATAGTTCAGAGACAAACTCACTTAAATTATACTGAAAATGCTGATCAATTACTATGATCATTGTATAAAATTTTGGCCTAAGTTCTTTCTAAATTATATGCAATTCCTGATGCCAAGGGCTCAGGAGGGCTCCTACAAATTAGGAGCAAGAATGTAATCACAAAATATTAGCACTCCAAATTCCTGCCTCTTTAAGTGCTAATCTTTTTATAATTTTTTTCCCATCTTACAGGAAACTTTTCTCCTTCCCCTTCAGGTGTAAATGATTGTCTGGTCTCTCACCAGAGGCACTGGTCAGGTGTAGAAAAGCCATCCACACTCTCTGTGTCACTCTGTGTCTCTCCACCTCCTCAGCCCATTGCAAGGACCCCTCTTATTCAGAATTCTTAAAAGCTTTCATCTTGGTCCTTACAGATTAAAGGAAAAGCCCTGAAAGACCACTTAAAAATTATATGCTCTTCCATTATAAGGCTTTTAACAAAAAACAAAAGCACAATAAAACACTTTGAATGTATTTATGTACATATGTGTGTCTCTATTTGTTAGTAAATGCCAAATGTAAGTACACTTTAGTAGTTTAGGATTAAAATCTTGGTACACAGTGTAATGGTTAATAATGGTGCACAGTGTGTAATGGTGGGATAATGGTGCAGTGTGTAGTGGTGGGATAATGGTACACAGTATGTAGTGGTGGGATAATGGTACACAGTGTGTAGTGATGGGATAATGGTACAGTGTGTAGTGGTGGGATAATGGTACAGTGTGTAGTGGTGGGATAATGGTACACAGTGTGTAGTGGTGGGATAATGGTGCACAGTGTGTAGTGGTGGGATAATGGTACACAGTGTGTAGTGGTGGGATAATGGTACACAGTGTGTAGTGGTGGGATAATGGTACACAGTGTGTAGTGGTGGGATAATGGTACACAGTGTACAGTGGTGGGATAATGGTACACAGTGTGTAGTGGTGGGATAATGGTACACAGTTTGTAGTGGTGGGATAATGGTACACAGTATGTAGTGGTGGGATAATGGTACACAGTGTACAGTGGTGGGATAATGGTACACAGTGTGTAGTGGTGGGATAATGGTACACAGTGTGTAATGGTGGGATAATGGTACACAGTGTGTACCACTGGGCAAATTATTTAACCTTTCTGTGCTTCACTTTCTCATTTGAGAAACTTAAAAGTATCTACTTCAGTTTGTGCGCAGTTTAAATTAATCAACAATGAACATATTTGAGAACAATTTCTGAGACAAAGAAGTCCTACATTTATGTACTACTTTCAGTAGTTAAGTATTAAGTATAATGAATATAATAAATGCTTCCTTAGACATATGCCCAAGAATGCGCCTATACCGATAGGATGCATAGCACTTATCTGCTAAAATGAGGAAAAATACACTTCTATTTTTCACCTGACAATCTTCACAGTTCATCTTTGGGGCACATACCTTCTTTTTTCCTCTCTTTCTTTCTAAGAATATCTGCTCTAGGTTTGTCCCTCATGATTGATGTTCTTGAAGAACTACGAAGGCTACTGCTTTTTGTGGTAAATCCAGAGATTTGCCAATGAACAGGAGAATCCCACAGAGGTTGTGGGAGTCACTGCTTAGCTAGTCAGGATGTTACAGGGCGTGGCCTCCAGTCTTCAGGAGTATAGTAACCACTGAGATCTCTGCATGTACTTTTGATCTGGGGCATACCTCATCTGTTTATAGTTGACAGATAGAGACCTGCAGATGTAGATCTATAATGTGAGTATCCATCTATCTATGTATAAATCATTATGTTAAAGAACAGAAAGCAAAATTCTCTGACAGAGATTGGCTGGGATGTGCTAGCTGGATGATAGAGGAAGGCTTCCTTGAGGAGGTGATATTGAACAGAAAACTAAGTATTTAGAAAGACCCAGACACACAAGCACCTGGTGAATGGCATTCCCGACAGAGCACAGTACAACGTCCCTTAGGGAGAAATGAACTTGGCAATATTGAGGGATTTCTTTGAGGAATTTCCACAGTGTTCAATTAATCTACAGCCTTCAGTTTTTCAATGTAGAATCTCTGAGATATATAAAATCGTAAATGAATATCTCAGTGATGACCTGGAATGCCTATGTATTCAAAGTCTAGAGTTAAGACAAATATAATTCTGTTAATTTTCCACCTCTTAAAAAAACAACAACAATTCTTCTTGTATTCAAAGAAGAAGAAACACAGTATGCAGAGCAGTCCACATTAACAGAAAAACAAAATTCTGGCCGTGAATCAAGAATGTGATAAGACTTAAACAAAAGGAAATCATGGAAAAGCTGTCCTCATTATTGTTGTGCATAATTCTTTTGTTCAATTATATTGGCAAAAAAGACTTTCAAAACCAAGCAGATTAATGTTTCTAAAAGTTTAAGCTCCTTTATCTTCAAACTACAGGATCACTGTGTGTTCTGCCTCCATCTGGTCTTCACTGCTTTGCGTGTTCCTGTCTACCCTTATGCGTTCAGTTAGTTTAGGAAGGAGTGATTCTCTAGGGAAGAAGTTGCCAGCACAAAAAGTCTAGCAGCCCCCAACTCCTGGGCTCTCTAGTTTAATTGAACCGTTGATGTTTGCTGTTCCTTTATAAATGTGCATTTGCAAGAGTAGTTTCAACTGCTCTTCAGATGGCTGAGTTTTGATTGTCGATATGATATTGTTTATCCAACGGGCAATTTTCTGTTTTCCTAACTTTTAATATAAGGATTTGCACATTCACAAGCCTTCATACCAATCGGCTCTGCTCGTTCTTGATACAGAGTGTTTGTTTGAATTCCTTCATGGTGATTTTTCTCTCAGGCATTAACTTTTTTAAAAAATATTGTTTCCTTTTTAATTCCAAAATATTAGGGAGGGCACAAGTGTTCCTCCTACATGGGTAGATTGTATAATGATGCAGTCAGGGTTTTTACTGTGCCCATCACCAGAATAGCAAACCTTGTACCCGATAGGTAAGTTTCTTTCTCTCGTGCCGCTCCCACCTCCTCCCCCTCTGTTCTGAATGTCTAGTGTACCACTTTGTGATATGTCTACTGATAGATTAGCTTCCACTTATTAGTGAGAATAGTGGTGTCAACTTTTCCATTGCTGAGATACTTCATTTATGGATACTTCCAGGTCCATCCAAGTTGCTGCAATGATACTACTTCATTCCTTTATATGGATGAGTGGTGTTCCACGGTACATAAGTATACCCCATTTCTGTATCCACTCATCAATTGACTGGCACTTAGGATAGATAATTCTACATCATTGCCACTGGGAGTTGTGCTGCCATAAAGCGTTTGGGTACAGCTGACTTTTTTTTTTTTTTTAAGACAGAGCCTCAAGCTATCCCCCTGGGTAAAGTGCCATGGCATCACAGCTCACAGCAACCTCCAACTCCTGGGCTCAAGGGAATCTCTTGCCTCAGCCTCCCAAGTAGCTGGGACTACAGGCGCCTGCCACAATGCCCGGCCATTTTTTGGTTGCAACCATCATTGTTGTTTGGCGGGCCCGGGCTGGGGATTCGAACCCACCACCTTAGGTGTACGTGGCTGGCGCCTTAGCTGCTTGAGCCACAGGTGCCGAGCCAGCTGACTTTCTGATATGATGACTTCTCTTCTTTTAGATGGATCCCTGGTAGTGGGATTGCTGTTTCCAATGGTCTATTTTTACTTCTTTGAGGAATTTCCATACTGTTCTCCATACATGCTGTACTAATTTATAGTACCAACAACAATGTATACGTGTTCCTTTTTCTTCAGATTCACACCATTGTATATTGTGTTCTCATTTTTTAATAATGGCCGCTCTGATAGGAATAAGTGGTGTCTCTTTGTGGGTTTAATTTGTATTTCCCTGGTGATTAGTGACATTGAGCATTTATTCGTTTATCCGCAGGCCATTTGCATATTTTCTTTTGAAAAACTCTGCTTATATTTTGCCCCCTTTTGAATGGAGTTAATTTTATTTTCTTGACGATTTGTTTGAGTTTTTGTAGTTTCTGGTTATTAGCCTATTATCAGATATTTGGTTTGCAAATATTTTTCCCATTTTTTAGGTTGTTTAATTAATTTTGTTGATTATTTCCTTTGATGTACAGAATCTTTTAAATTTAATTAAGTCTCACTTATTTTTGTTGTTGATATATTCGCCTTGGGGTCTCAGTCATAAATAATTTGCCTATGCAGATATAGTTTTCCCTATAGTGTTTTTCCCAGAATTTTGATGGTTTCCAGTCTTACATTTGGTTTTTTTTTTTTTTTGTATTATTTCATTAATTCATAACTGTATACATTTATGGGGTATAATGTGATGTTTGAATATATAATATGGAATGCTTAAATCAAACCAATTAATATAACCATCACCTCACTTACTTTTTTTTTTTGTGGTAAGACATTTACAGTTTTTTCTTAGTTTTTTTTTTTTTTTTTTTTTTTTTGGAGACAGAGCCTCAAGCTCTTCCCCTGGATAGAGTACTGTGGCATCACAACTCACAGCAACCTCCAACTCCTGGGCTCAAGCGAGTCTCCTGCCTCAGCCTCCCAAGTAGCTGGGACCACAGGCACCCGCCACAATGCCCAGCTATTTTTTTGGTTGCAGCCATCATTGTTGTTTGGCAGGCCTGGGCTGGATTCGAACCCGCCACCTTAGGTTTATGTGGCTGCACCTTAGCCGATTGAGCCACAGGCTCCAAGCCTTTTCATAGTTGTTTAGAAATGTACCCTTATATTGTACACATTAGTTGAGATCCCTTCACATGACCTCCCTCCTTCCACCAAATACCTTTTCCTCTCCCCCTCTCCTTCGACCCTCTTCCCCCTTACATTTAAGTTTTTAATACATCTTGAGCCCCTCACTAAGAGACTCCACATTCCTCTGGGGGTGATCACTAGAGAAATCTCATTCCTTGCTCTGCTGCCAACTTCTTATTGTGAAATCTCTGGAAGCTTCTGGAATTTTCCCCTAGTATTACAACTAGGCTATGTTTTTTGTTGTGTTTGTTTGTTTGTTGTTGTTTTTTCTTTCCATCTCAAACTTATCCTTTTTTCTGAGATGATGGAACAGTTTTCATACCTCACATTTGGATTTTGTTTCAAGGCCTACAAATTAAACAGTTGGGTCTGCTTAGAATTTCTTACAAATGCAGAAACCAAGACTAATCTCTGTCCCCAAAGTTACTGTTGGAGAATTATACGAGTTGGAGAAGAAGGGTCTAGAACAAAGTTATTAGACAAGAAAAGTCATGAAGGCTCCCAGGGAAGACTCAAAAAGTGAAAACTCAAGCGGAGGACTTAAACTTAAAATAAGAGCTAGTGAGTTTTAATTTTCTTCTGGGTCAGAGTGCAAATGAACCCACTAAAGGGGCTGGACTCGGTTACACTGGTGCAGGTCCTGGCTTAATGAAAACTGGCTGAGCAGGTGAGGGCCACCTGAGGAAGTGGGGTACCACCAGGCCTGTACAAGCATCTGAAACATTGTCTTGTCAAGGACTCTTCTACTGTCCATCAGCCTCTTGGAAACTTTTTCAAAGTGAGTATGTAGTGGTGTGGTAGCAGAGTGCTTTTGAACAATATATTGACATAATTCAAATCAATGAATTGGAGTGTACTGCTCTCTCCTTTCTATTAGTGTTTAAAGCTTTTGAAGTACAACTCCAAATGTGACTGAAAATTAAGTGTTTTGAGATGATTCTGTGAGTAGACTTCTCAAGGTGAAGAGGAAGATCACCTGTAAACATGTTAGTGGCAGGAGTGATTGGGAGTTCATTATAAATGAAAAATAATCCCATTTGTATCCCAAGCTTATGAAATTGGCTCTCTGGATATACACACTGAATATCTTAAAGTTTTCTACAGATTTCTTGCCATTAATTTTGTTTTTAAAATCTCATTCTGCCATGTGCCGGAATGTTTTTTTTCCTGTCTTCTAATTTTCTGATTTGTTCTGCTGCAGAATTCAAGATGATGTTTAAACTTTCTCACATTTTACAAAAATAGTCTTTTTTTTTTAACATTTCTGTTCTCTTTTCAGTTAAAATGCATAAATAATTAGCTTTTTAATCTCTTTGAATGTACAAATTAGAGGTGTTTGAAAACATTCATCCTGCTCCTAACTGAATCTAATCCAAAGAAGGAAATATTTTAAATGCTCTGATTCAACTTTTTAAATTATATTGTGATTTTTTTTCTGTTTTCTCACTGTTCTTATGAAATTAATTCTATGTTTATCTAGAATTATTGTTTTATATGGGTTCTGAAAGATCATCCTGTCCCCTGTGCCAATGAAAATGAAAGGAAGTAAAAGGCAGAAGTGCGCAGAGCATGAAATTTTGCCTCTGCTGTTAAGAGCTTTCTGTCTTGTAGCAGTTGAAATTCATTTCAGGGGTCACTTTCCACCTGTCTTACCAGCCTCTTTGTAGCATTATCTTGATGATTTCCCCCATACAGATCTAACCGCGCAGCGAGCACTGTTCAGATCCCATAGTCCTGGTCTCTGGCCTAGGAAACGCCTCCTAGAGGACAGAAAGGAGAAGTCCAAAATACCAAATACCAACCTCATCTGTTTTCATTTTTCAGCCCCAAATACTTGATGGGGAACTGTTCTGTTGATCGTGTCTTCCACTTATTACAGAGTTGGACTGTTTCTTTCCATGGTGTCAGTCACATTTGCTATGTCCTATTTTGGGCTTTTCAAGTAGTCTCTTTTATTTGTACCTTGTCTTTTGTTATTCTGTAAGCGTCTCACTTTTACTTTTTCTGGCACTGACTCTAGTTCTCCACTATGTTGACAATTTTTTGGTTAGTTCTTTGGGAAGCTGTGGGTTGGCCAGCATTGTGTTCCAGACTGGAAAACAGAAGTTTTATCCTTTATTCATGATCATTACTATGTTTAATTTATGAAACTCAAAAATGATAGATAGCATGACATTGAATTGACTAGTAAATGCCATGAAAAGACTGCCTAAAAATGGCAGCTGGACATTGTGTATCCCTTTGTACGTTAATACGGATTTTCCCAAATTTTAAAAGCAAGATGCGCAATCAACATACATTTAACTCAGAACTAAAGATGTGAATGGCTCCTAGTACAAAGTAGGAAGTCAAGAATGAATACATTGCTTATATACCAATGTATGCATTGGATATATTTTTATTCTCTACTAAGTGTGTCTAAATAAGTGACACAAAGAAAACAAACAATGTTCTTAGTTATGTTGACATTGTATAAAGCTTTCCAGGGAAGCTAGTGATTATAAAGGCCTGGACAAACGTGAGTCCTTAACATGTATGTTCAATTACATTTTTTATTTTTATTAAAGATGAATGGGTGAGTCGAAATTTGATATTTTATACACCTACTAACTACATTAGTGGTCTTACTTCAAAGCATATTTCAAATTCTTTTATTTTTTCTTGAAAGGAAAAGATTGAGCCTAAATAACATTTTTAAAATTTCTATTTTATTTCTTAATTTATGAAAATACTTTCAGTTGTGAACCTGCTGCAAGGGAAGCAGATTTTTTCAACATGATTCCAAAATTAAATTTTGTTACTTTACTAGTAAACTGTACCAAATATTAATATGTCTAATTTTAAGTAATCTGATATGTCACTCACTAGGAAAATGCAGATTAAACCTACACTGACATACTCCTTACCCACTGGAATGGCTAGAATAAAAAGGACAGACAATAGACAATGCTAGCAAGGATATAGAAAAATTGAAATTCTCACATGTTGTTGGGTGGATTATAAAATGGTTCAATCACTTTGGAAAGTAGTTTGGCATTTCCTCAAAGAATTAAACATAAAGTTAATACATGACTCAATAATCCCACTTGTAGATATATACCTAAGACAATTTTTAAAAACACAGGTCTACACAACAACTTGGGCATGACTGTTCATAGTAGCATTATTCCTGATAGCCAAAAACTAGAAAACCATCCAAATAGCTATCAGTGGATGAATATGTAATGAGATACAGTCAGACAATGGAATATGTTTTAGCCATGAAATGAATGAGTATTCACACATGCTACAAGATGTATTAATCCTAAAAGCATTATACTATCTCGAAAAATGCGGACATAAAAACCATAGATTGTATGATTACATTTATGTGAAATGGCTGCAATAAAAAAAAAAACCATATACACAGAAAGTAAATTAGTGATTGCTGGAGATTGAGAGGAATGAGCAATGGAGAGTGACTTGTGACAGGTATGAGGTTCTATTTGGGATAATAAAATATGGCATTTGATAATGATAAAAAAGTGAAGGCTACAGTAAGTATAGTAAAAATCCCTGACAGTTATACTTTGAAAGAATACATTTAATCTTCTGTGCATTGCATCTCGTGTACAGCAAACAGATTTAATAAATAGCCCTAAAGTAAGAAATAGAGGCATAGATACTAATTTGGGTTTTTTTTTTTTGTATTTTTTTGTTTGTTTTTTAGATACAAAGTTATTGTGTGACTATGGGAAAATTACAAACAATATATTTTAGAAATATATAAATTGCTAAGAGAAACCCTTTGTTTTTATGCTTTCAACATAGAAATTTGGGGGGAACACATTTCAGTCCCTAGTAAGAACCACAAAAGTACTGTTTATGAAAATATAGTTGGTATTTAGGGCTTTTATTTAGATCTAAATAATAATCAACATATGTACCACTTTCACCGGACTTTAGTTATTAGTTTTAAATTTTATGTTAATTCCAGTATTTACTCAGGGAAATTTTGTTATAAATAAATACAACTGATATTCTTAGCAGAGGCAATGAAGTCACAGTGAGAACAAACAAGGGAAGTTAGGATATGAACCAGAAGAGGAATTAGTATTTTCTTGCCTATCAAGGATAGCTAATGATACTTCATTAAAAGAAGAGAAATATTAAAATAATTTTGTGGCTAGCGTCTTACAAATTCTCATTAATGTGAAGGGAAACCTATCAAAACAGCAAACCATTTTACAACTTGCAGATGACTTTAAGATCGTTTTGTCTACTGAACATATGTATACATAATAATCAACCTGTGTTTGAATGAGGAAAAATGTACAATGGATAAGTACACCAATAGTATCTGCTATAGTTTCTAGGGGTAACTATAAGAAACTTTGTAGTCAAAGCAAGTACTGCATTTTGCTCTATGTAATGCACACCTTTTTTGCCCGAATTTTTTTGGAGAGTAAGGATGCACATTAGACATGGGTAGAATGGCTCCAGAGCAGAGGAGCATAGCGGTCCTTTCTGGGGTACTGCACCCCTCTTCCTGGTTCCACTGCGCACCTGGGCTTCCAGTCCAGGAGGATCTGGGATCTGGTGGGAGTGGGCTGCAGCTGCCTCCACCAAGTGCTGTGACAAAGGGAGGGGCAGTCATAGGGCTGGCAAGGCAGATGGTGGCTGTGAGGGCTGACAGTTTGCACAGGGGGGACTGAGTCCTGCATAGGCCCCAGAACCTGCCTGGACGGAGGGGACTGAGTCCAACATTGGCCCCAGGAACCTGCCTGGCTGTCTGTGCTGCCAAGTGGCCTCTTAAGCTCCCACTCTGCCAGCCACACATGTGGCCATCATGGTTGCTGCCCTCAACTTTGTGGGGAGGAAAGAGCTCCCTGGAAAGTGGAGAGTGGGAAGGGTCAGGATTCACAGAGTTGGCAACTACAAGGTATCCATGATCTGCACAAGAGCCCTCCTCAGGGAGCATTAACCCTCCCCAGAGGTGACTCTACTAGTTGAAAGCTGGCCATTTTCTCTAGCGGCATTTTCCTGAAAGTTTGGACCAAAAACAAGGGTGCACATTATATACAAGAGCACTTTTAACACAGCAAATGTCTTAATAGCCAATTTAAACTTTTGGACATGAAAATAAAAAAGTCAGTGTTATATTAGCATAAGAATAATTTGGTTAAAATAACTAAGTATGCTTAGAGTCTATTTCTCAAAATGCTCAGGCTGTGACCTAAAATATCAATAATCTACTTACAGTTTTAGCATGATGTGAAAACATTTTAATAGAGTTAATTGTATGTAGGAAAATTAATTTTCAGAGACTATTTTAACTAGGTAAACAATGAGACCTTTGAATGTTCTAGAATAATTTTCTTTTTATTGTCATTTAAAGTTAATGCATCTAGATGAAAACCTCAAGTTAAAAATCACGTGAAGATGAGAAAATGCAAAAATGTTAGAGGTTAAGTAAGACAGGAAGCAGACAAGTTGGGAAAAGAAAAACTTTTTTCTAAGTTAGGGAAAAGAAATTTACTCATAACAAATACAAACAAAAATAGGAATCTGTAAACTAAATTGCCTTTTGAAATTTAATTTTATTTACACTTCATTTATTTATTATTCCTCAGTAGTTTTGAAACAGAATATGAAGTTATGTTTATTATTGGAGTTTGGTTCTGTTAAATGTATCTGATGACTTCATTGAAGCCTCCATACGTTTTAAATTCTAGAATTGTGAAGCAACCATTTCAGATTATTAGAAAACACAGAGGAGAAGGCTGAATCCATTTATTGAATTTCTGAACTGTGGTAGATTTTGCAAAGAAGCCTGCAGTGATCCCTCTCATTCTTGCATCACACTTCTTGTGGGTGCCTTTTCTGCTTCTCCTACCAAGCACAGACTCTTAAATCTAAGCTCACCTCGTGACACGCAGTGACCAAGTGAATACAGCAAACAGAATTTGGGGGCTTTCACGTCTAAACATGCCTTCTTCCTTTCACCCTCCTCCGATGTGGCGCTTCTTTGTGACACAACTCGGATTCCTGATGGAGAAATCAGCCTGACCAGCAGAAACCCACACGAGGTTCGCAGGGAGGCCACGTTGGAAAATACAGACGGATTTGAGCGGCAGATAATTGCATCATAACGAGTAAGCACAGCTCAAATTGCTGACTGATTAGCTTGAGAGCCAATAAAATGATTGTTATTTGAGGACACTACCCCACTCGGGGACAGTTTTTCATGCATCAACAGATAAATGAGACAACAATTGGAATCAAACAGTGTAAAAAACACCTGTGGCATGAATCACACGGCAGAGAGAGACTGCAGAGCAGACGGGAAGCCTGGGAGGCCAAATGAATGGCAGGCTGTTTGGGAAGTTTTAAAAAGAGAAAGGAAATTACTGTTGGCATCTTTAAAAAGTGTAACCTAAGCTAGATAGTAGCAGAAAAATAATGGCAAAAAAACAACCTGAGGGACACTGGAAGTTAAAAATTGTCCTATTAAACACATAAGAAAATACCTCGTATATTGAAAGTGCCACTTGGGCTCCTCCAGCTGTGCCTCCTAAGATAATGTGGGGGGAGAAATAAGGAGAAAATATTTTGCACACAAGCAGAATTTCAAGAAAATATACAGTCAAGAGGGTTACAGATTTGGGAGGAGTAAAACCTTTCTCATCTCTGGTCTCTCTGGCCTTCCAAAATTTAAATCAAAGCTTTTGCTGTAAGAAAATTTTCTAAGAAACCCAAATGGCTTGATGAAATGCTTAGAGACATTTCTATCTGGACAAAAGTCTTGGGAGAATCTCAGAAGTGTCCTACACAGACAGCAATGTAGCTCATTCAAAGTAAAGAGACAGAAGTCTCAGGAAAAAAGTTTAGATGCCCATTTGGGAACATTCATTAAAATATAACAAGGCTTTCAGAGTTATACCAGCCAAAGCCTCACCAGTGTGGACTCTTCGGGGCCTAAGGCAGTTCAAAATGAAAAGGAGACCTGAAAAGGCAACTACAGGGCAGGGAACAGGCTAAGAATGCTGCCTTGCCCAAATTTGGGCTGTTTTCTTATTAAAATGGTGTGGCTGGTGGGGTGGGAGCTTCTGAAACCACTTAGCACACAGGCAGCCAGGCCGGTCCCTGGGGTCTGTGTGGGCTCTCAGACCCTTCTGGGCAGGCAGGCCTCAGCCGTTGCCCTGTGGGCCATAGCTCACTTACCAGCCCTTCCACTGCCTCCTCCCCTGACCACAGCACTTGTTGGAGGCTGCTCCAGCCTGCTCCAATCAGGTCCAGATCCCACCGGACCAGAACTCCATGTGCCTGGTGAGCCCAGACAGGGGGTGGGGGTGGCAGCTTCAGGAAGCTCACGGGGCTCCTCCCCTCCTGAGCCACATCATCCGTGTATAATGCACATCCTCACTTTTCTCTCAAAAATTTGATTATAAAATGTAAGAGGAAGAATATTGTCAAGGGAAATCCATAATTTCTGCTCTGATCAAATGAAGCAGTGGCATTTTACCATCTGCTGTCGGGAAGGCTGGGGAAGGAGGAGATTTCGTGGGTTCTATCTGAAGTTGCCTGGGGTCGAAATGTCTAAGCATCTAAGGAAAGAGACTGAAACGCCCGTGAAGACACATGTCTGTTGTTCATGAGCACACGCTGGTCAAGGGATGTAGCTTTATAGTACTGGAAGTGAACATAGCTTGTGGAATTGTGATACTGATTGAGGTTAGCAAGGGAATATATATAATTAAAAATAAAAGAATATTTAGCCTGAGTTCTGACTTCCAACATAAAGAGGTCATGGAAAGAAAAATGCAGAAAAATGCTAAATTTTATGTTAGGGTAAAGGGAAATGTTTTAATGAGGACAGAAAAGCAAAGGTAGTAAATGAAAGGTCTGGGAAATATCACTATAATATATTTAGGAATAATAGACTGAAAAATACAAGTACTGAATGGAGAAAGACACACTAAAAAAGATTAGTACTCATAATAGGGACATACTATAGGTTCAATTAAAATATTTCCTATTACTGTGTGTGCTTTTCTTACAGGCCCATTTGTAATTTGTAAGTGTTTTGTTTAATTTTAAATTTAGTGGAATGTTCTAGATGTCTCCCTTTTGTATAATTCTAGTTTAATTCTGTTGTATCCAGAAACAGGAAGATGGGAAGGTAAATTTTGCCAGCTTTATTTTTAGTCAGTATTTTACTGTGTCTATAAAAGAATCCATTGTCTTAATAGCCATTATTTTCACTATTATTTTCTAACTACTTACTATTTCTAATCAATAACTACGTGAACAGTGACTGATTAACTCTTACACGTTGTTAAAGCCAACAAGTGCTAAGGGCCACGCTGGTCAATATACTCAATTCATAGGTCTATTTAATTCTTCTAATACTGCATTCTAAAACTATTTGTATTAAGATACACCATATAAAATCCTATGTTTGTACACACACATGGACATAGTTAAAACAATTTAAATGTAAGGAATTTAGTTAAAAGAGAAATGGAGACCACACCAGTATATACTAAATTTTAAGAATTGGGTACTTATCAGTTCTTTTGAATTGCTCAACGTGTATCTCCTGTTAGTTATCTAGGAATATTGGGGAAAGGGACACGAGGGATCTAGGTAGAATTGTCTTTCCAAAAGAAGTAGTCTTCTGCCTGGAAATGTTCTCAGGTATTAGGACTTGTTCTCTCTTAAAAAGCACTTGGGAAACTTGGATGTCTATGTGAATAAGTCTGGGCTAATATTCTGGTTAAAAAAACAAACAAACATATAGATAAGAGCTCCAGTGTTTCAGCTATTCAACTCCTAAACTCATAAGAGGGCTGTTCTTAATTACCAATTGGTCAGGTGATCTGTAATTTGTATACAGATGCATAACCTAGACAAAGATCAGACAAGCTAACACATACAAGAAGAACTGCCTAGTAATAGTTGTAGTCATTGTAAGAACCAATAATGTGATACGGTCACTAAGTTTTAGGGTGGTTTATTATAGAGCAAAAATAAACTGACGCGGTGGACCACCCATAGTAGAAGTGGATCTGAGTAGCTTAGAATGAAGCTCTCACCTGACCCAGGTCTGTAGCACCAGGGAATTATGCATGAGGAAGAAGTCTCTTAGAACCAAAAATAACCTCAAAAGAATGAATATTTCATTGGCCACTACAAAAGGGAACCAACTTTTAGGTAGTATAAATAGAGAAGTGACAACAAACTGAAAATTTAGCAAATTTGCAACAGGCAGTCAATACAAGAAGGTGACATTTGTTTCTCATGTCAGCCGTTTCCATGAGCCACCATATGGGACAAAAGAAAGAAGAGAGACCCGAATGCCGATCCCCCTGTGACATTAGAGCTACATTTCTTGACTGAGACATTGGCATGAGTGTTCTGAATCAACACTGTGCAATGTTACCTTCCTAATGGCATTTGCTATAAATTGGGAAAAATAAAGCTATCACATGAAAGGGTGATATAAAGACTTTTAAATATATTTTCTTCCTTTTTTTTTTTTTTGAGACACAGTCTCACTCTGTCACCCTGAGTAGAGTGCTGAGGCATCATAGCTCACAGCAACCTCAAACTCTTGGGCTTAAGTAATCTTCTTGCCTCAGCCTCCCAAGGAGCTGGGACTATAGGCACCACCACAATGCCCGGCTAGTTTTTCTGTTTTTAGTAGAGACTGGGTCTTGCTCTTGCTCAAGCTGGTCTCCAACTTCTGAGCTCAAGCAATTCTCCTGCCCTGGCCTCCCAGAGTACCATGAGTGAGCCACCTTCTGTGAGCCACTATGCCTAGTCTAAGACTTTTAAATATAAAAGAATCCCTATTGTTTGGGTGTGAAAAGCAGTCTTTAATGTGTTTTACTCATGGTCATGAAACCAAAGTTCACCAAAACCACACATGATGCAATTTGAAATTTGATATATTTTTCATCTGTGAGAAAAAAGCCTGGTAGATGACACATACTAATAGCCATATCATTACAAAATACCAAATTATCATAATAGACATAGATGTCAAAGGTAAAGAAGTAGTGGGGAGCATGACACGATAGCACAGAATTGGTTTACCCAGTACTCCCATAGGCGACAACCAGACTCAGGTGAGGTGTCAAGATCTATACTTGCATAAAAATATATTCAGGGCTTGGTAAATTGCTCAATATGGTTCAAGTACATTAAATGCTAAGGAAGGAGGACGTATAGTGAATTTTATGAGGTTGTCACAAATAAATTGTGACATTTCTATATTTTAAATATTATCAATATTTATTACATTTATATAATAATTTAGGCAATTTCAATGTTATAATAGGGATGAGATTGCCACTCTATTTGTAGAGATGAACATCTGATTGTACTCATGAAATCGATTAGCATCTTTGAATTAAGAAAGCCTCCCATCTCTCATCTAGAATCTGGAACTATTTGGCACCACAATACTTGTAACTGATATCCAATTTTATGTGGTTCAATAATGTGGCAATATGACATTTAATTTCTAATCAACTATCAGTTTTCTAGTTCTATGAAAATAACTTTTTAGATAAGAAAAATTTCCCTTTTTACTTATTTTAACAGTTGGCAATATCAGGGTTGTTTAGTCTGAGTGGGGAATGGACATTATGGAATATGATCATTAAGACAGCAAAATGATTACATAATTCTGGCTGAAATATTTACAGTACCCTCCTTAAATTGTCTTCTGGCAGAGGTTTTTCTCCAACTATGTTATAAACAGATTGTAGGCCGGCTAAAACCAGTCTTAACTCTCCCTTGTCTAACCAATTGAGGCTTCCTATTTTTTTGGTTTGATTGAGCTTGCCGGAAGGCATAAAATTTCCTGGCAAGGTTTGTGAGAAAATTCCTTAGTGGAATTCAGATAAGGTAGCATGCAAACCTATTAGCAAAGTACCATCTTTACAAAGAAGCATGTTATGATATATTCTGTTTAAACATGTGAGGTTGGGCTAACAGTTTCATGAAGGTTGTCATGGGAACATTGCAAGTGTTTTAGGGATTAATGATACAGATTTAGAGCCCAGCTGATGAGGTTTACATCCCATTTTTTTCCACTTGCTTCCTAAATGAACTTGGACAAGTTATGTAACTACCACGTACCTGAATTTTTTTTTTTTATTTATAAAGTGAGGTTAATAAATAAACCAGGGCTCTGCTATATAGACTAAAAGAGTAAACATTTTTGAGGGTCTTGGAATAGTGTCTGACACATAGTAATTACCATATAAATTGTTTAGGTTATCTATAGTTGTGTAATAATATTACCACAAATAGCAGCTAAAAACAACATACACTTACTATGTTATAGTTCCTGTGGGCAGGAATCTGGACCCAACTTGTCTGGTTTCTGGGCACACCTACAGACAAAGTGTCCATCTGGGTTGCAGGTTCATCTCAAGGCTTGAGCGGGGACGGATCTGCTTCCATGCTCACATGGCTGCTGGAAGAATTAATTTCCTTTGGCCTTTTGCTCTGACAGACTGTTTCTTATTGGCTGTCAGTGTGAGGTGGTTCTCAGTTCCTTGCCAAGTGAAACAGGTTTTCCTGAAGGCAGTGAGAAGGAAGTCCCCTAGAAAAATGGATATTGTGATCAGGGAAGTGCCATTTGGTCACTTTTTGTAAGTGTTTATTGAACAAGAAATTGCTCCCTGCTAAGTAATTTATTAATAAGAACATAAAAAATAATTGCTCTTTATTGGTATCTAGAGGTATAAGTGAGATATTGGTGGTGTGTGGAGCCAGCTCATCCTGCTTACGACGCTCATTGTATGTGCCTTTGTCCAGCTTCATGTTCTGCAGGATATGGTCGGAAGGTTGACGTTGGCCATGGTTGGTGAATTCATACCGCTCACCATAGCAAATGCCACAAATTGGAACTTGGTTTTCCATTACAGGGAAAGTTTTTAAACATTTACCTTTTACATTTCACAGTGTGCAGATCTGCCTCAACTTCAGTTATTGGAATTCTTTAATTGCCTTGACTTGAAAACATCTCAATAAAATCTCAAGCAACAATCCAGTTAAGAAAAACTTAGGTATTATCTTAGTGGTAGCCATCAAACGTGCCAAATCATTTGTCTTAATTAACATATTATTTAAAACAAGATGAATTCATAGTGTATTTCATTCACATGTTAAAAACATACATACACTGATCACTTTTATTTTATATAAGATCTTCCTATTCTACAAATCACCTTTAAAACTTTAGGCCAACTTTTCTCTTAACAATTAACAGAATATTTTTGCCATAATATGTTTCTCAATAATATTCCTTAAAATATTATTTTACAAAAGGAACAGACTTGTGTTAGGTACAAGGAATTTTTAGTCCTGATGGATATACGTTCTATCAGTGATAAAATAGCACACAAAAGTGTTTTCATCCCTTTTGTGGCTTTGTTATGAAGTATCTGTTGAATATTTTCCAAACACTGTGTATATGAAGATTCCCTCCAAAAGGGGGAAAAAAACCAAAAACGACAGCCTTGATCAGAAATATCCACTCCTGTGTTCTGTCTCCATATGGAAATTTAATGTTCCCATCTGGGCATAAATTCAAGACAAACTCTCAAATTGTCACAACAAGTTGAAAAGCTTCCCTCACATCTGGCACCTAACATACAAGGATTTATCCTAAATAAACAATATAGAATACTGTTGCAGAGAGTTGTGAAAGAATTTGACCATAAATTTGGTATAATCTAGGAGTTTCTGAAAGCTCAATTGAGACTCAATTGAAATAAAGGAATCAAGTGTTGTATTTCCCAATATGGCTGCGAGAGAGCTTATTTAAAATAGAACTTCGGTGTCCTAGTCCAGACATAAAAACTTAAAATCATTACGAGAGACAAAAACGTATTTCTCTAAAAGTCTTATGGGAGATTTAGAAGTGTGTGACACAGACTTGGGGACAACTTGTTTATGGAAACATACCAGAAAATTCTAAGAGCTCTATAGTTAATTTCAAAAAGTTAGCAAAACACTCGAATCGTTTATTTTTTCCTCCTTGCGAAAAAAATTCCTGAAATCGGAATTTATACTCATTCACAGAGCAATCCATAAAATGTCCATTTGAAAGACATTTTGTACATTTTTGTAAAACTGTAGTCACATATACTGTGAATTGTATTATCAAGTCACTGTTGATAGAAATCTTTTATAGTTTAGTACCAAGGAAAACTTTTCTCTCTTCAGATGAATTTACATGGATTCTTTTGTAATACTATTAAATGACTTACTTGTTTGCTTTATTTTTCAAGACACATATAAAGCATATATAAAGTATAAATCTCACATAAAGTATAAAATCAAAGCCTAAGTATGATAAACAAAGATTTCAAGTGTCTGGTGTAATTCTTTTGTTATTTCATTTTTTTTTTGCATTTGACTCTCTTAATAATTACATATTATATGTGTTTTAAATATGTGAGCTGTTTATCATTTTTTAAAGTAGGCAAAATACAAATGAATAAATTAATGATAATTTATGAATTTATTAAACATTAACAGCGCCTCAATTATCAGACCATCTGTCCTGCTCCTGACAGGAATGCACTTTGCAAACAAGAGAATAAACTTGATTAGAATTTGAAAGAAAATCAGGTTCTTAAAACCTGACCCATTTTAACTACTTTTAAAATGTTCATTCCTTTGATGAGTTGCAGACAGTCTTGAGAAATACTGTAGAATGTCTGTAGCAGGTGGCACCTGTGGCTCAAAGGAGTAGGGCGCCAGCCAGCCCCATATACGGGAAGTGGTGGGTTCAAATCCGGCCTGTCCAAAAACTGGGGAAAAAAAAGTCTGTAGAGTAATATATACATTCCTCTGCAGTAAAATATTAGTATTATTTAGGCCCTAGATTTCTCATCCTGGTTTAAATTTGCTATTGGAATTATGCCAAATTGATAGGATGTTTAAAAATTCTCCAGAAAACCTCACCTTGACCTGGAGACAAGCATTCTTTAATCATCATCTAGCCCCATATTTAACCATCTTTGTCTGTTCTACGAGGTGTTTTCATCTTGCTTGTGTTTTACTCTATCCTGTTCTGTTTTTTTATTTGGTGTTATTTCTAATCACTGAATGATAAAGTTTAAAAGAAAATCAGGTGGAAAGGGTCCGTCCCTTCAAATGATCCTCCCCAAGGTTCAAAACATACTTCAGATTTTTCATTTCTACAATGTGAGAGAATGTGAAAGTCAAAATCATTGATTAAAGAAGATATACACAGGGCTTGCAATATAGTCGCTTTTAACGCATCATTGTCAAGTTTTTGCTATTCCATTGTCATTAATTATTGCTGTCATAATATTATTTTGATGTTACATCATCATTCCAGTTGCAAAAAAGGAGTGAACTGGTTGATCCACTTCTTGATTGCCATAACTTTTATAGAACACCTGGAGTCAGTTGAATCAATCTGCTCTGGCATAAGACCACTCATTTCACTGGGACCTGCTAGGAAGTAAAAATACCCTTTCTGTGTGTGGAGTCAGAGGGTTCCCACATCCTGACTGTCTCCCTGAACCTAGAAGAGGAGATGTTTCTTCAGGTCTTTTTAAATCATTATCATTCTAAGTGCTCCTTCAGGAAATTTTTTGCTATATCTGATATGATAAATTATAATATATAAATATCAAAAGTTTAAAAAATACTCCATTTACGTCCTAACCTTTATGGATTGGCATTTTAGTATCTTATGTAAAATTTCCCTCTGTTTGACATAAAATTCTGTTAATATTACACCCTATCACACTTTAGTGAGAATAATTAATTATAAAAATAAAATTAAGGATGATGAATTCTTATATTTACAAATAGAAATTAGGACATAATGTATATACTCCTTATACAGAGGGATGTGCCCTTTGAGATAATTACCTAGAGCAGTGGTTCTCAACCTTCCTAATGCCATGATGTATTTTCATTGTTACAAAGGAGTCATGACCCACAGGTTGAGAACCACTGACCTAGAGTGTTCATGAATTGCTCCTGTCATGTTTCATAATTTTGCCTTGAGTGACCTACAAAGAAGGTTGACTAATACTAGCAATTAAGTGTTAGCATATACATTAGCAAATTTAGGTAAAATAGGAACATAGTCTATGTCAACAAGGACAAAATACCTACTTTGTAGTTGCAAATTCATGGCAGAGGCCATCTGAGTTCTTTAATTGTAATTAAGAAAGAAATAGAAAACCAAGCTATTTAGAGATTAGTTATTTGGCATGACTCCTTTAAAGCTCCTGTGTTATGTCATTAACTGATCCCAAATGTCTAGGGTAGGGTGACCAGATGTCCCGATTTTGGCGGGACAGTCCCACTTTTCAACAATTTGTCCTGCGTCCCAGCTGCATTTTTAAAAAGTCCCAATTTTTGGAAAGAATGCAGAATGGGCTGGAAAACAAGAAGGGAATATACGGTTTTCGGCTGCCATATGGCTATTTCGCCAGAATATGAGTTTTATATTATTTTTGTTAATTTTATAATGTTAAACTGTAATAAATAATTGCTGAGAACTGATTAACTGCTTATCAAAGTTTGCCTTGTTGTCAGGCCCTACCCAGCACCGTCCCCTGCCCCGTCCCCACTCTGCCCCCGCTGTGCCCCCCACTCTGCCCCCGCTCCGCCCCCACTCCACCCCTACTCAGCCCCTGCTCTGCCCCACTCCGCCTCTGCTCCGCCCCCTCTGCCCCGACTCCGCCCCCACCCTGCCCTGACTCCGCCCCACCCCGCCCCGACTCCACCCCCACTCCGCCCCACTCCACCCCGACTCCACCCCCTGCTCTGCCCCACTCTGCCCCTGCTCCGCCCCGACTCCGCCTCACTCCGCCCCCACACTGCCCTGACTCCGCCCTGACTCCACCCCCACCCAGCCCCTGCTCCACCCCCCACTCCGTCCCAACTCCGCCCCCGCTCTGCCCCGACTCCACCCCCACTCCGCCCCCCCACTCCACCCCAACTCCGCCCCCACTCCACCCCAACTCCGCCCCAACTCCACCCTGACTCCAACCCGACACCGCCCCACTCTACCCCCACTCCGCCCTGACTCCGCCCCGACTCTGCCCCCATGCCTCCCCGACTCCACCCCCCCACTCCACCCCAACTCCACCCCGACTCTGCCCCACTCTACCCCCCACTCCGCCCTGACTCCGCCCCAACTCCGCCCCAACTCCACCCCAACTCCACCCTGACTCTGCCCCACTCCACCTCCACTCTGCCCCTACTCCGCCCCGACTCCACCCTGACTCTGCCCCCACTCCCCCCCCCCCGGCCATGTTGTCCTGCCTTACATATGTTAGAATCTGGTCACTCTAGTCTATGGCTAAGATGTGATTTCAGAACAATAGTATTAAAAAAAAATAAAAAAATAAAATACCAGAGTTTCAATTAGCATAGAATAGTGATATTCAATAAAATGAGATGCATTTAGAGAAATGGCCTATGTGAAAACACTTTCTACTTAATGCTTGTAATTTATGCCTATCATAAAGTAGCCCTTTTAAAATGTAGGTTATTAGCTTTTGAAATCAAGTTGTGTTTATACACCACATGGATATGTAACTTTTAGAAAACATTTCGTCAATGTGGTTTGGATTGAGACAAAATATTTGATCTTTTAGAAGGACATCCTCCCCCACATTTTGCAAGTTATCCAAACAGTGGAATAAATAATATTAATCAGGACTGAGGTTTAGTACGTCTGCTTTACAAATGTCATAAATTAGTCTGCAACTGGATCATCCACATGCAGTGAGTTGTACAGTGACTCATCCTTAAACCTGAGAAGGAAGGAGATGGCAAATGAACCTTGTGCAGGAAAGAGCTATTGACAGTATTGAAGAAGAATATCAGTTGCCCCACTTTCAAGTTTCTATTAATGAAAACAACATAAACTATAATCACTTGATTTGTTTGTTGATATTTGAAGGTGAATATAAAACACATTATTTCCCAAGTAACACAGTCAAGTAAAAATAAATAGCTTTTCCCTTTGAAAACATTTCCATCTTTCAGCTTACTTTTAACACTAACCACAGACTTAAGTATTTCAATCTGTGATATACACAGCATCTGATTTTTCTCCCATGAAGGGAAAGTTCAATATGCCCTATTAGAGCCTTATCACTATAATCCTACAAAGTGTTTATTAAGTCTCTGTATGTGGCCCTTAGTTGAATCAAACAAGTTCAACACATAGGAAACATAAAAGACAATACAACAGTGGTTAAGAATAGCCATATCTTGTGGACAACAGAACCCAAGACACTAGCCAAAAATTAGAGGCAAAACTTTTTATACTGTCCACTCCTCTCAGAAGAGGTAAGATGCAAACACTAGACATTTTTAAGTTTCCTTGAGAATTTAGTATTTCCACTTATCTCACCAGAAAGCTCCACTTCCACATCCTTATCAAGACCTCCTATTCTGAAATCACAAGGGTAGGGCTTAGCCATACCGGAAAAAAAAAACAACCCAAAAATCTGTAGAATTCTCTTAAACAAATGTAGGTGGAATTAGTAACTACCTATAGAAATAAAGTTATTTATACTAAATTTAAATTTAATATTTAAATTTATATTTAATATTAATATTTAATTTTATTATTATTATATATTAATATTTATATATATTAATTTACTAATTTAGTAAATTTAGTATAATTTATATTTAGTATAATATATATGCAATATTTACTATATATATATTAAATATTTATGCACTTATGGATACCTTGCCATGAGTAATCTGCTTTTTGAGGTTATTTCCCAAATGTTGATGCTTTTTTTCCCTCAAACATTTGTTCACATCTTTTTTGCCACTGACTAACATGCAAAGGGTGCTGGATAATATTAGTACCCCTAGAGAACTCACTTCCCACTCTCCCCCGTGTTAGCTGAGCACAGTAAGTTCTCATTTAATTTAATGTTGTTGCAATAGGTTCTTGAAAACAATGACATTAAGCTAAATGACATACAATGAAACTAACTTTACCGTAGGCTAATTGACATAAATAAGAATTAAGTTTTTCTGGTATATTTCTTGTCACAAAGCCATCATTACACTTCTAACTAAAGACCCAAAACAAGCTCGGCACTTGTAGCTCAGCAGTGGCCAGGGCACGGTCACATGCACCAGGGCTGGTGGGTTCTAACCCAGCCTGAGACTTTTAAACAAAAAGACCCAAAACACTTCTAATATTAAACATTAAAATAAATGTGAGCTAAACACACACTTAAAACAGATTAATGAAAACCCCCATTTGGTGAATTGGTGAGTGATGACAGTTGCCATGGTGATGGGTTAAATCAAGGAAGGAATGTTTGCAAATTGAAACTTGTGAAGAGACCCTTCTACCACTGTGCAGTTCAAAAATATGCAGTTGCAAATATGGTGGGCTCACAGACAACTTTTGTACTGCATCCTTTATGGCTGTGCCTTTGATTATTATCCTATAATTATTATCCTATTATCCTATAAGTAGCCTAATCTACTTTGAAAATCAATTCATTCGTTCATTCATTTTCCAGCCCATTAGCATTTGTTCTAGTTCAGTGGCGCCTATTCAGTAGCTCAGGGCACGGCATGGAAACCGGTTCTGGAAACACCTCATCACACCCTGGAGTGCGCTCATGCAAACACCCATGCTTGTGCTTCTTGGGACAACTGAGAAAGCCAATTCACCTGCCATGTGTGTCTTGGAAATGTGGGAGGAAACTTTGGGGAGAAAACCCAGCCAAACATGGGAGAACCGGCAAATTCAATAGCAACTGTCATTTTCTTTTCTCACAAGGAAAAACTTTCACAAAGTAAATTTTGAGGACCTGCTGTACCAGATTTCCCTGGAGGCAGTGAAATTCTCATGTTTTGAGGAACCTAAGATATCTGAGTAGTAAGGTAAAGGAAGTGACCTTTACTGTGATGAGCCAATCTACACAATCTTGGTTATAAACTTGTAGATAACAATTCTTACCAGTGATGAGGTCTCATTTATTTGATTCACTTGATAAAAGCATGACGGTATAATATACAGATAAGACCTGTCTTCAATTTTATGAAGCAATGCTGTCTGGACAAGAGCTGAACTAGTCATAATCACGTGGACTGGCTGTCCTGTAGAATATCACCCATCTTTACTCCATTTTGCTGCCTTTGGAAGTGATCCAATCTTTAGGCTATCTTGGTGCTTTTTGAATTGGTCCTGCTTTGAAATTTATACCTGTCCCAAGCAGCAGCCCTGAGGTCTGACAGGACCCATTTCTATCAGCCTACTTGTACTAATGCACAAGACCCTCCATGCCGCACTTTGACCTCAATCTGCTAATGGCTGTCTTCTTTACAAGCCTTCTGCTGGAGTAGAACCAAATGGACAGCTGGAGATTGGAACCATAAAAATTAAAGGCAAGGTTAATCTTAGTCTCAGTTGCAAAGGGGATGGTGTGGTAGGCAGAATAATCACCCTTCTGCATCAAAGATATTCATGTCCAAATTCCCCATGGCTGCAAATACATTACTTCTGTGGCTAAATGTTCTATGATTAAGACCACTGTGATGAGGAGAGCAATCCTAATATAACCAGAAGTGTTTTTATCAGACAAAGAAAGGATTAGGAGTTTCATAGACAAAGAGTTGAAGATGCTATGATACTAGATGAGAAAATGGGGAAAAGGCCCCCAAACCCAGGAATGAATTCAGGAGGCTTCTAGAAGGGGTGAAAAGCAAGAAAGAGGCATTGAATTAATATTCTAGTGGCACTCTCAAAACCTACTCCATGAATTGTATTTAATATTTGTATTTCCAAGATATTTTTGTTAAAGTGAATAATAAGAAAAGGATACTTTTCCAGTTTCAGTTATCTACTGTGGCAAAGTAACTTTCCCTGGTATCTAATTTCCTCAGTTCCAGCAGTCACCATGGGTAATTTAATCTCTACATCTACCCACAAGAAACAGACACTGTGGTTTATCTATCCATAGAGTAATTACCGTATCACTTTGCCTTTTGCTTATGATCACTGCATTTCTTTTAATATTGAACATCATTTTGAAAAAATAATTCTGAGTAAAACTTTATAGATTTTTACTTAGAATATTAATCTTGTCTAGAACTTGCCTATCCCCAAATAACAAAGTTTGAATCATATTCCCAAGCTTCTCTCTAATGTTCAGTGAACAAACATACAAAATTAAAAACCTGCAATTTAATGTCTGGTGCAGTTCTGCTTCCAAGAGTAAAAAGATCTTATAAAGCAGCATATTTATGAAGGTTTCTATACCATCTTCAGTGTGATGAAATTGCATGCATTTCAATTAGATGGTTTAGTTGTATTTCGCAACAGTGTCCTTTAAAACTAAATCTGAGAGAAAGATAAATAATTAAATGAAGGATAAGAACAGAAGGGCACGTTATTTTTTGATAAATACACTTTTAGTAATTGTGGCCATGTAAAAACTACAACTCAAACAAGATTGGAACTTGACTTAAATTACAGGATTGTGATCTTTGCATTATCTAATAAAGCCATTTGTCAATTTTGCTGCTCATTTTTCTTTTGTTGATTTAACCCTAAGGACCAACAATGACACTTACTATTGACTTCTCAGCTACTTTTGAAACACTTTTATACACAATTATCTACAACAGATGGACAAGATTTTATAAAAATTGGGGGGACTACAGTAGCTGCATACAGGGAAAATTAATTATGTTATTAGGAACTTTTAATCTGCTCTACCTCTTCTTTCATTAATTGTTTGTAGCCATACCCATTTATTACTAAACCTCCATGCCTGTGGTTCACTTGGGGCTCTCCTCCACATAATCAGCATGTCCATTCAACTGGATTTCTCTCACAACCAATTTTTATATAAGAAAGTAATGAGAATTAGCAAGTTTTATACAATGTTTTTTTTTCCCCACAGAAGTATACTTTTAAAAGTAATGTATTTCTGGAAATGGTGGTTCAAACCTGTAATCCCAGCACTCTGGGAAACTAAGGTGGGTGGACCACTTGAGCTCTTGAGTTTGAGAACTGCCTGAGCAAGAACAAGACCCTGTCTCTAAAAGAAAGAAAAGTAGCCAAGGTCTTGCGGCCACTGCCTGTAGTCCCAGCTACTGGGGAGGTTGAGGCAAGAGAAATAACATGAGTCCAAGAGTTTGAGGTTGCTGTGAGCTATGACAGAATATCTCTTTTCTGAGGGTGATGACAAAGTGAGACTCTGTCTCAAAAAAAAAAGAGAAAAGATCATTCTTCCTATGTCCACCATAGCCTCAGCAAAGCTGACAAGCAAGTATCTTAAATAGGCCCCTTAGAAGACTTTCTTTTCTTTTTTAGAGACAGAGTCTCATTTCCTTGCCCTCAGTAGAGTGCTGTGTCATCACAGCTCACATCAACCTTCAGCTCTCGGGCTTAGGTGATTTTCTTGCCTCAGCCTCCCAAGTAGCTGGGAGTATAGGGGCTCACCACAATGACTGGGTATTTTTTTGTTGCAGTTCAGCCCAATATACCTGACCCTCAGTATATGGGGCTGGCACCCTACTCACTGAGCCACAAGTGCCATGCCCCTTAGAAGACTTTCTGCCAAAATTTTCATTTACCTTGTAGATTTTACAAAGGAACAATCCTAAATATACCTTTTAACTGAACTCTCCAACAAGTGGGAAGGCTCAGACCTATGGTAGCAGAGGGCACTTTGCAGAGACAAATGCGCCGACCATGATGTAATAGTTAGAAAATCACTGTTAAAGTTGCACAAACAACCTGTCTCCATCTTCTGAGACAAAGACCACTTTCTTCATACCACTTACAAAATATTTAAGACCTTTATCTTTTTTCCCTTACCCTTTCCATTTCTGAACACTTTTAACAATTATTATTTTAAATCTTAGAATTATTGAGAATATTAGTTTACTCAGCTAACCTCATGTATCTACCGAATTTTATTTCCTGTTTGCAGAGATTGCATTTGGGGACATCCAGTGATCATATTGAATATGCCATTGAAGGAAAACTAAACTTTAGGAAAGAATGATTCGAGAAAAGTCCAACCATGGATGTATATGTTGCTTGTTTGGAAACCACATTTTCGTGATGGCCTACCAATCAGGCAATGCATTTGCCTGAGTGGAATTATGTATGCCTTTTGAATATAGTTTAACTATGTACAGATAGAAGGTATTTCTATTATGTTTTATTAATTTAGGAAAAGTCTAATTCTTAGTTTTTGAAAGCTAAAAGCTTGTTACAACTGTCATGCTACTTATACAAATAGCTCAAGACCTATATCAAGTTGTCTTCCAGGAAGAGTGTTTTCTAATTCATTTCAATTATTGAGAACAATTTCCATTATTTGAACATCTTCATTGCCTTCTGCTAGGTCATTTGAGGAATCCAATTCTCTAGCATAGATAAAACGACAATCTTCTCATTGTGAGTTAACTCCAATACATTCTCTAGGGACTCAATAAATGCTAAATGATTTTTAAAAGTTTACACAATTAATTGAGGAAAATTGCACAATCACTTTCTATAGAACTTACAATTTGTACTGGAGAAAATACACACAGGAAACTAACTAAAATTAACTTAGATATATGAATTTTGAATTGAAACATAAGCAACAGCAATATTTGGGAGAAACATAATAGAAAACAGTTCCTGGAGAAAGTGTGACCTGAGCAGCTTGTTGAAAATCCTGTAAAGAATAGTTGGAAGTTTCTGGGGCAGTATAAAGAAAGAGTCTGTGTTCTCTACAGAGCCACCCTGAAAATGAAGTGATAAGTCATTGAATGTGCTGAACAAGTCTTCCCTCAAAGCAACCTCCACTGTCAAGTCCTAAGTCTTCCAAATACAAAGAACATTCAGTAAGGGGTAAGCCCCTACTCCTGCTTGTGAGTAGTTTAAACACATAATATCTTGGTAGTAGCAAAACAAGAATAAAAGAGCCGAGCTGCAGCGCTGTGTCACTTGTGTTTTTCTTGTCTTCTATCCCCCCCCCAAAAAAACAGCCTCAAGTGTGTCCTGGTATCCATGCCTATAAATAATGCACACCCCAGGGTCTAGAAAATTCACCGAATGTTCTCATTAACTGAGCACTTCATGTGTGTCAACAATGTGTCATGTGTTTTCCCTGGATTCCCACTTTGTTTTGTTTTTTAATTAATTTTTTTCTTAAGTCATGAACATAGATCATGTATGCATTGATGCCTTTAGAGGGTACAATGTGCTGATTTTATATACGATTAGGAATGCTTACGTCAAACTAGTTAATATGGTCTTTACCTCACTTATTAATTATTGCGTTAAGACATTTATACTCCATACTTAAAAGATTTGACATGTACCCTTGCAACATGAACCACAGGATTGGTCCTACCATTTACCCTTTCGTCGGATTCCCACTTTGAATCTCGAAACTCTAGGAGTTAAATACTTGGCAGTAAAGCCAAGATTTAAACCTAGATCTTCTTTCACACTCTAAACAATTAGTTCTCAGTTTCCACATTTAGACACAAATGGTGTCCTTTGAGAAGAGATCATGTATTTATATTTATAGTAATAGTTACTCTCAAAAAGATTGCATATAAGAACAATATTATACGTTTTAAAAAATACAGACTAGTAAGAAGAGGAAACGGAAAGTTTACCTATAATCACACTTTTAAGAGAAAACTACCAAGTCGTTCTGTTTTGATGGTGAAAATCCTTTTGGTTCCTTTTTCTTTTTATACATAACACACATATCTAACAGAATGCCTGATGGAATTTTGTCATGTAAAATACCTTAATTTATTAAACACTATTTATTCATTCTGCAAACTTGTCATGTTATAAAAATTAGGAAACAGAAAACAAACACTAGCAGCAAAACACTAGGTGATTAAACTACAAAAAATGCTGCAGTTGGATTTTTAATATTCTAATTCTTCCACAGGAAACCTGAAATAGTGGTTTGAACAATCACTCTGACATAACAGATGGGTTCAAATTCCGATTCCGTTGCTCAATGACTACCTGGCTCTGCTAAGTAACTAAGCATGTTATTCAGCCTCTGTGAACTACGCTTTTCACACCTGTTGGATTAGCTTAATAATGGCCATCTTAAATTTTGAGGCCCAGTCATACAGTAACTGATTTGCCATGAAATATTTGTACCATAAAGAATAAAAACTATGATATTTAAAATATTTTCTCACCCTCGAGAAGACCAAAACAAAACAAAAAGGCAGTTAACCAGGACATATGTGAGTGGAGACAAAGGTATATTTCTCAAAAAATGTTGTTGTTGCTGTTGGGAGCAAACTGAAATAAATGGAAAACTATGAAAATAAGAAACGGTAAAAAGAAAAAAATGGTTCTAATTATAGTTTTAAGTCAGACACCTAATCAAAAAGAAAAATGTTGAAAAGCAATATTTTTATTTTAATTTCTAAATAAAAACTAGGAATTTGAAGAAAAGAATGTTAAAGCTGTCATTTAGAATGCATGTGCAAAAACATTAAAGTATTTATTTGCTTAGAGTCAAAGTTTAGAGAAGAAGCAATATACAGTTAAATATTTTCAGTATTATGGAAAAGTAGAAAGCATTGATGCCCTTAAGAAGAAAAACAAACAAATAAAACTTACCCCAAAGTCTATCTTCTCTGCTTGGCAAAAGTTGCTATATTGGTATATTAGATTGGGAAAGAAAATAAAAGAAAAGACAGCATTTTAATTCTTATGAACAGAAATATGTGAGTTTTTAACTTCCCGACCCTAAAAAGACGTTTGACTTCTTTCTTTGAATTTTGATATCTTTATAATCTTAACTTGGTCCAAGACAAATAGCATTATAGCTTTAAAACAATGCATTAAACCCTTTGAGAGTACTAGCCAGTTTTTTATGCAGGCAATTTCACTAACCACCTCAATAATAAAATGGTTTACATTTTTTACTTTGATGTAAAATGGAATTCCTGCTTTTTGAAACAAAATGCCCTTGCTCTATTTTTCTTTTGCTCATTTGAAAAGTTGGATCTTGTTTATTTTAATTATATCCATCATGTTTTCACTTTAGCCCAGACCCACTGAATCTCACTTTTCGCCATGTAGTTTCATCTCATAAGGAGATTATGGATTCTTGTTTTGTCAGTTTGATGTTGGCTCATGATCATTATTTTTCCATCATTGATTTGTTCAGCCTGCCTTTAAACCATTGAGTATATTTACTTAGGCAGAATATACGTGGTTAGTAGGACAATGAGAATGTAGACATAAAATGTAGATAAAATTCAAAATCTGTGTCAGGGTTTACAGAGATTTCATTTCCAGTAATATCCTTTTAACAATGAATTGGCTTTTTTTCATAATATTTATGGGATAAATAAAACATTTTAACTGTTTAATGACTTCAATAGGATTTACTTTGATATAATAATGGATTTGAATTGGCACAGTTACCCTTCTTTTTTTTTTACTTCAAAATGAAAGCTTGGATAACTCAAATTCTTAGTCAATCTAAGTTGTTACATTTATAGTCTCCATTATTAGACATTTTTGTGTAGTTAAGTCTTCTATAATCTTCAAACAAATATAAAAAGCAAATAATTTCTTTCTGTTTTAGAGTGATAGAATTGAAGCAGAAAATTTTAAAGCTCTTGGTAAGGTTTATGTACCTACAATAAATTGTGGAGAATCTAATCACATTGATCTGCTTCTAGTTTTGAGTAATTTTACAACCCCAGTGTTATCTTCCTAAATTCTTTGGAATCTACCTTTTTTCTTGTCTCTCTTCCTGTCTCCTTCTCTTATTACTATACATAATTAAAATCATTCTGGACACTAAGCTGGCACTGAAAAATGTATTTCCTCAGTGTAGGTGGATGAGTAATTTAGATAGAACTAGAATATTCTGACTAAAGTTGATGTTAGGCAAGAAGCAAGGAACTATTTTAGAAAAGAAAACTCTAGAAAGAGTGCTTTAAATACATTAAGTTTGATGCAAGGGTTATTATATTGCACAGCATAAAAGGCAATTCAGTTTGTGAACTTGTCGCCAAGGGCTAACATTGAAAGCACTGTACAAACAATTCAGTAAGAGTTCATAACCTTGTATGTCGGTGTCTTACAGATGTGTTTGTGTCAACCTGTGGTGGTATCTTGCTGAGTAGAATTCCTTATTTGTGTGTTTTGTGTGCCTTTATGAGATTTCCAGAGTTATAAATTAGTACGGCTTTCTCAAAATTAAAAGAAAAAAAATGAGAATTGTTTAAAACTATTTTCGTTAATTTGCTAACATCTAGGTATTTTTAAGTTATAATATTTTTTAACTTATTTTTCACCCCATGTCACCGAAGCTAGAGAAAATGATGTTTAAGATTGCAGTCATTTATCCTGCATTAGACTTCCTCTGTTTCCCAGGTGGCGATCAACATTTGTGATTATTGTTTATATTCTTGAGAACAGTGATATTGGCAGTCGTTGAGGGCAGAAGTCTATAAACATGCATTATGCAAAGTTTGTTAAACACATTTCAAATTGTCTATTTTCTTAACACATTTTTGTTCTATATTTATCCTGCTCTTGACTTACAAGCTGCTGTCCTGTACTCAATTTGTATTTGTAAAGTTACACTTGCATTCAATTACTGTTGACATCTACAACCCCAGTCTTTGACAAAGATGTGATGCTTTGCTCCCCAATCCCAGGATACTGAGTTGTAATTCAGTCAAGACTCCTCAAGGGCTATACACAAAATTCCATTTACTATCAACATATTCAAGTTTAATGAATTGCTTTAGGAAGGTCGTATGGGCCAACTGTGAGAACTGCTTACACCGCATTCTGGACAAGCCACAGAGACACTTTTGTTCTTGACTTCTTTCAAAACTATCAACTTTTCAGTTATCCAAGTAATTGCATTAAAACACACAGACAAATGTGGTAAACATTTTCCACAAAGTCCAAAAGCCAAACAAATGTGTGCTTCATTCTGAGATCAACTTATTTCTAGTTTAGAAAGAATAAGCTATTATACCCCACACTTCCCATAGGACCAAGAAGTTCAGTAAGTTGACAAGGCCCAGTATTATAGAATTTTCTCCTCCCATTCCACAAGCAAGTGTTTTAACCAGTCATTTAGGACACTTACAATTTGTTTTTACCTCCAATGTTTATCAGCATGTCAAATTGGTGTCTTTGGGGATAGTGGCAGGACCTGGTTTCTGTTGATTAAATCCTGTCCAAAAAAAGATATTGGACAGTTGAATATTCCCACTTAGCAAAGGTCCATTATAATTTCTCTTTGTTTCTATTCTATATTTTAATTTCTATTTCATCCCCTCCTATTTTGGTCTGTCTAGGAAGAAAATGATGTACCATTAATGAGTCTGGCTGTAACTTTTACACATAGATTTTTTTTGGGGGGGGGCCAGGAATAGTCTTCCTCCAGTTATCTATATTACCCACATATGCAAATACACATGCACAAATGCACACGCCTGGGCACCACAGTTTTCACAGTAATCATTGCTTGATGAACAGTAAACACTGATTTGTAAATCCACATTCTGTTAAATTTCTTAAACTAGGATCTAGGTCAACAGCATCCAAAAGAAATTATCTTGTGATATCATTGATAATTTTAACGTAATAAAAATAACAGAAGATAAGAAATCTTACACCTGTTGTATACTTTTCAGGATAAACCTGTGAACTTTTCCTGAAACTTTACTTAAAGAATTGACAGAAATGCTCACTCATAAGTTTCAATAAAAATAATGAAATAGCTAAACAACATTTGGAAAGATTGATAATAATGTAATACAAAATAGCAAAGCATATATCCAATTTAGATATAATTTTAAGGTTTCATTAATTAAAACAACAATTTTAAAAATTAAAGATTTTTCTATCTTTAGACAGACTTTTGAAAAAATAAGTTACTTGCTAAAATACAAAGTTTTTATTTCTTCCCTATAAAGTTACTGCAATATTTTGAAAATATTACAAATTAGTAAAATAAATTTTGAACTGCATATTTTTTGCTTTCTAGAGGTAAAAATTCATCTTGAAACCAATTACAAAATGTGATTTTTTTTTAAAAATAAGAATGCCTCTGTTTCAATTCCCATTGGTTATCAATTTGAAATCTTGTCTTTCCCTTGATTCACTTGGGAGTAAATGATTGACAAAGAGTTGCTTAGTTCAAGTTATATCTTAATTTAAATCTAATGGACTTCTTACCATTGAAGTCTCCTAGAATTCATTTCTCAATTTTCTATTTCATTTAAAAGTGCTCCCTTAATTTTGACCAAAGTGTATTACTTAAACATTGATTTTTAATTCTACATGTTAAATGTTGTTTATCATATTGCATCCTCATTTATAAGTGAAATATCTTTGTAATTTCCCCTTTAATGATATTATATTTTCTCTAATTTTAATATCAAGTGTATCCAGATTAAGTAGAATGATTTTGAAGTATTTCTTTTTCTATTGTCTATAAGATTTGGCATAATCTGCTTTTTTTAAAATTATCTTTTACTTTTATTTATAAATATTAGTTGTTTACTTTTTGAGACTTTGGAAAAAACAATAAGAAAAAGTTAACTGATCCAAGTATTCTATAATAAACATACTTCTATCTGACAATGTGAATGTTACTTTCTTTGCATTATTACTATTATTATTGCTTAATATTTCATTGCAGCAATCATCTGATTTCTTTTCTGAATGTATTTACCTTCTTTCGTTCTTTATGAGATTTTCGTTTTCAGTCCTTATGTTAAATATTGTTGTTGTCACTAAATTTAGCCTTTTTAATTCTGTGAAGGCAAAAGTGGAAACCTAATATACACATGTATAAAAAAAGAAGCTGAGAATTTGTTTGAGGGAATGCTATAAGGGAACCAAATATCTCTCTCTCTTTCTCTCTCTCTCTCTCTCTCTCTCTCTCTCTCTCATATGAACTCAAGCAAATTTTTATTTTATTTATTTATTTTTGCAGTTTTGGGCCAGGGCTGGGTTTGAACCCGCCACCTCCAGCACATGGGGCCGGCGCCCTACTCCTTTGAGCCACTGGTGCCTCCCTCAAGCAAATCTTTAAAAACATATTTTCAAAGCTTATTTTTTGAGAGCGTTTTGGAGAGGCATGAGCAGAAATCCTTCCAAGTCATGGGATGTATCTAAAATCAACATGTTAGAGATGCAATGTAAAAAAACATCCAGATGTGGGGGATATAGTTCACGCCCCGTTAATGAAAGGAACTCATTTTTAGATGAGAAGGTAGATGTTAGAACGTCTTTCAGTTCAGGGTTTGGCATAAGAGACGTATTAGTAAAATTAACAACATTCTCAGCAAAAATACAGATTGACACTTGCCCACAGTGACTTGACGGTTTGGGTGATCCAAGTACTCCACCTAAAACTGAACGTGGGTGCATGCTTTCCGTAGTCTAATTTTGAATTCGGGGAGCCTCCGGTCTGTTTTGATCTGAAATCTGGCTTCTGAGAAAGGTCTTGATGGAGAAATGAATTAGCTAAATGTTTGTTACAGCCTCCAGCTGGAAAGACAGGAATGGTTCTCATGCTTGTGTCTCTAAAAGCACATCATTTATTGATGAGCAGAAAATTTAAGTTGCACACAACAATTTTATAAGAATATAACGATTGTGAGTCACTCAAAGTTAGTTTCTCCTTTGCCAGATTATCTACAATTTTGTCCATTTTGTCTACAAAGCTTCATTCCTTTCCCTCAACATATAGGAGGTTTCTATTTAAAAAACCACCACAAACAACAAAAAACCCAACTCATGGATTAGGAATAAAAGAAACAAATCAAATTATGTTCCTTTGTTTGATTTCGGAAATCTGTGAACGTTATCAAATCTGTGAACGCTATTTATCCAATCTGTTTGTGTTGCTTTCTCTGAATTTAGTTCATATTAAGTTCTTGCAACTCATTTGAGCAAAAGGTGATGGGATTTACAAAATATAAGAATGCAAGTATTGGGGGAGGCACCTGTGGCTCAAAGGAGTAGGGCGCCAGCCTCATATGCTGGAGGTGGCGGGTTCAAACCCAGCTCCAGCCAAAAACTGCAAAAAAAAAAAAAAAGAACGCAAGTATTGCTGGGAACCCGTGCACAGTGGTTATGTTGCCAACCACATACACCAAGGTTGGTGGGTTCAAACCCAGCCTGGGCCAGCTAAACAACAATGAAAACTACAATGAAAAATAGCCAGGCACTGTGGCAGGCGCCTGTAGTCCCAGCTACTTGGGAGGCTGAGGCAAGAGAATCACTTAAGCCCAAGAGTTTGAGGTTGCTGTGAGCTGTCACGCTACGGCACTCTACTGGGGATGACACCATGAGATTCTGTCTTAAAAATAAAAAATGCAAATATTTCTCTTTGGAATGTAGTAGGGAATCTGAATGAATGTGTTTAACTAGTGTGTCTTACTTACTTGCCTTAATATAAAGTAGGGAGGTTAAATATATCTGCTATCATGGATGGAGTTGAACACATTTTTCTTAGTAAAGTATGTCAAGAATGGGGGGAAAAAGTGTCCAATATATTTAATACTAATGTGAAACCAACCTATAAGCAACTACATGCCCACTGGAAAGAAAAAAAAACACAAGTGCAGTCTAGCAAGAGTGGAAGGGGGGGAAGGGGGAGGGGGAGGAAGGATCATTGTCAGGATCTCACCTAACGTGTACAATTAGAGGATGTTCAGCCCTGGGTCAAGGGCTCAACTACAACTTGAACGTGACCTTGTACCCTAACATCTGTGCCCTCATATTAATTTGAAATAAAAAAAAAATAGAAAACTGTATGACTGACCAAAATAAAAACCAATCTCCCCCTTTAAAAAATATATATATGTAGATATCTGCTAAAATTTCTAGTTTTTGCATAGGTCAGGATATTTTTTACAATTACAGGTCTTTTTTTATTTAAAGTGTGTTTGGGGTGCTGTGCTTGATGGAACCTTTCTAAGAATAGCGTAAACCATAGCTTCAAGAAAAAGATACACACATGTATACAGGTAAGCACATAAGGTCACATTTATTTATGTACATCTGCATAAATATTTAGACCTTTTCCACCCTAAATTGCACACAAAAATGGTATCCTAGGTGACCACTATGCACCCTTCATTTTTTTTTTTTTTTTGTGACAGTCTCGCTAGGTCACCCTCAGTAGCGTGCTGTGGCATCACAGCTCACAGCAACTTCAAACTCTTGGGCTTCAGTGACCTTCTTGCCTCAGCCTCACTGGGGGCTGAGACTACAGGTACCTGCCATAATGCCCAGCTTTTTTTTAGACACGGGGCTCACTCTGGCACAGGCTGGTCTCAAACCTCTGAGCTCAGGCAATCCACCCGCCTCTGCCTCTCAGAGTGCTGGGATTACAGGTTGCCACCGTGCCCAGCTGTATGCTCCTCTAATTAATGAATTAAATTCTTATGATGAAACAAGAATGCTATGGCCGCTTTGCACACAAGTACAGAAGTATCCGACATTGATACAGGAGTGATTATCTGCTGGAGAAGCAGAGTTATCAATGAGTAGACGGCAGGCTCTGTTGAAATGCTACTTGTCTGATATTTATTGCTAACTGGGTCATTTCCTCAGCCTGAAGGAAGATCCTAAATTTGAGGCCTTAGTAGAAAATAACGGCTGGTAATGCCAATTGAAACCACCGTGGAGAACCTCCACCTGGGAGGCCCCCCATGAGTTTTGCTGAATTAAAGTAAATGACCAAAGCCAACTTGGTGCTTGGAGGATTTTTCCAGCCTACCCTCCTACTCTGAGCTATGCAACAAAGAGGCTCCAGCAATGGAAATCTAACTTTCCCACAGGTAGGAGGGCAAAAGAGATCAATTAAGGTCACCCAACGTGAGGAAGAGTGCCAAGCCAAAAGAAAAAAAAAATTAAGGACCATTATGCCAAATAGCTTTCAGATTGAAGGGGCTGGTGTTTGTGTCCAGAGCTGACAGGTGTGTGTCACACACACACACACACACACACACACACACACACACACACGGAAACGCAGGCCTGTCCGAGAACTTGAAAAGCTATTCAAGCAGCCGTGTCGTGTAAAGTTATTCCAAGTGCCCGTCAAACTCCGTTACTTCTGGAGTCTACAGTTGTCTCCCTCGTCCCCCAACATTTTCATGGAATACCAGAGAAGTACCCATGGAATTAGGGGCCATGGTCCTGATGCAATTCACAACCCTTGCAGCACCTTACCCTGGGCAAAGGCACTGATTCAATTGTCCATGTGTGGCCTGAAGGTACAAAACGCCTTTGCTAATTCCCAGCGGACAGGCAGCTTAGAAGACTCCCAGCCTCTTCAGTTAAATAGGAGGAGAAAATAGGAAATCAGAATGTAAACAGAGAAACCATAACAGTGTGCACTGCAGCGGTCCAACAAATACAGCGGAATTGGATTGAGTTTTTCTCTTATGTGGGCAGCTATTGGCCGAGTACTCTGAGTCCTTGCTGTTCCAGTCTTGTGATATAGTGACTAAACCACAGATTGAATTCAAATTCCACCTGCAAAAATAGTATTGTCTTTTTTTTTTCTTCTTCAAAACACAATCTGGGATCCCACATTATATGGTTTTTATATGTCTTGGTTTCCTCCTATGGGAAGCACACCTATCTTTTTTTTTTCATCTTTCATCTCCTGGACACAGACAGATACGTAGGAATATTCAGTTATTTCGTGACATATGTCTCCATCAGGGTTTAGGTAATGTTTTCTGTGCTAGCAGCACATAAAGCAAAGGCACTGAGCACCTGATGCCAAAGTGCGGAAAAAATGGGCAAGGAAAATAACAATATTGAACTCTAAACCCATCGAGAAAATAGAAATCAATTGCGTTCGTGCAAATATAAATAAATAATTTAAAAAATGAATAGGTCAGGGACAGCTCTACCTTACAAAAGAATTTCATTAGCGCCTTTGGGAGGAATGAGACGAAAGTCATTGTATAGACAAACACCACAAAATAATTGTCGTAACCAGTGTCAACCAGGGGATGGTAAGATGATTGGGTGTAAGTTTAAGAAGACTCTTGCTCGTTTCATGATATTAAAGTGTTTTCTGTGAGATATATATTAATTGCAAACAGAAAAGTAATCCCTAATATGAAACTAATGTATAGCTTTCACATAGAAGCCAGCTAACCCCACTCCATCTCATAACATTCTAAGTGCCACCCAAGGGTCAACCAACCTGACCTATTTCCATTGTATTTCATACAGGGGCCCTGTTCCTGTGCCCATAGCACACAATTTGCATAATTTATACAATGTATATCATGTGTGCAAATCCTGCAACATTTGGGGGAGATATAAGTTTATTATAAAAATCTAACACGCAAATAGGAAGAACCCAGGAAAAAAATAGCCGGGCATTGTGGCGGGTGCCTGTGGTCCCAGCTACTTGGGAGGCAGAGGCAGGAGACTCACTTGAGCCCAGGAGTTGGAGGTTGCTGTGAGCTATCATGCCACGGCACTCTACCCAGGGTGACAGAGTGAGACTCTGTCTTAAAATAGATAAATAAA